>WNWK01013850.1:0-53694 GCA_009830355.1 Cherax destructor | reverse complement strand
CTTTAGGCAAGATGCTACATTTGATTGGGACCCCCCCCCCGGGCCAAATTTCGCCTAGGGCCCAAATTTTTATTATCCAGCAGCTCTTGTCTCCTGCCCTTCCCGATATCTTTTTTCCACCAGCACTAAGACAGATAATGGGCTTTTTCCCCATTACCTGACATAATATTATCCAGCCTGTTGACTATGTCATAAACACCACCCGCTGGGAACCACACTGTCTAACGTTCCTATCCCCTGTTACAGTAAGCACGGTCTATATATCTTCCCCGGAATCACGCACAACCAGAATGTTTTATCTTGATTAGCAGGAGAGTTAGGGGGCCTTTAATCTCGCTAACCACTGAAAAAAACTCACCCTGGAGAACAAAGAATCGATTTCCTACCTTCAGATCTTCTCTTTTAAAGCCCCTTATATTGATATTTCCCATCTTTAGTAGAGACCACATTATTGAAGCGGTTGCCCTTTTCAACTCGCTGCTGGAAACCCTTTTTCCCCCCACACCTTTTTCCATTCTTAGCACACTCCCCCCAAAACCATCTAGGCAATTTCAGCCCCCCTTTTTTTTCCTTTTTGGAGAAAAGAACCTCCTTCAACTTTTTAAACCCAAATTTCCCCGAAACACTACAACAACCCATGGTGCTCTATAACGCTCCACACTAACCCCCCACCCCAGCTAGGACAGGATGACCTTTCGTGACCACTGACCTCAGCGTACCAATGGAGGAATGATTGTACCTTTTCCTTTTTCTTGTTTCCATCATTCAACATCTCACTCTGCTCCGTTTTGAGAAAATTCATATATAAAAAATCGAGTATTTCCAGTGTGGTTTTCGATGGTCTGTTGATTGAGGATATTAATTTTTTGTGGAATGTTTACTCTCAGCGACATTTCGCTATTTTTTTCTACCTCAAACAATTTTTATGTCTAAAGGTGGGCAGGTCTCTGAAGTAGAGGGAAGACCGTGGGATTAAAACCACAAGAAATACGCTGAACTTTATAAAACATGAACAGTTTGCCTTAACAACCTTTCTCAAAATAATCTAATGTAAACCAATTTAGCTGAGCCTAACGTAATGTAATGTTACTTAACCTAACCTAACCTACCTGACCTAACCTTCTGTAAGTTAATCTCGACCGAGATAATTAATATTTTTCTATTGCATCTTCTGGCAGAGCGTTTCCTTTAACGTTTTAAAAATAAAATAATACAAATAAAGCCACTTGGGCTTATTCTTTTTACTGTCTACACACGACTCCAAAATTTTTTTAATGTTTATTATAATAGACCTTTTTTTTTCTTTATTAATGCCTTTTAATGTGTATAAGATCTTCATTAAATAAGTTGTATATATCTATAACATACCTGTGACCGGGTTCAGGGGTTATTCTAGTCTTAAGAACAAACTTCATTGTTACTGGCCTGATCAGCCAGGCTGTTCCTGTCACCAACCAGCAGGAGTTTACCTGGAGAGGGTTTCGGGGTCAACGCCCCGCAGCAGGGATTCATAGTGTAGAATAGAATAATTCATGTTGAGCGCTAAACGGGTCATTCAGGGAAAGACGTGGTAGAGGCTCGATCCTCCGTCTGCTGAGTGCCAGACAGATGCTCTCCCTTCCGATTTGCACTCACCTGTGTGTTTTGATATCTCTGTCAGAAGCACTTTGCTAACCTGTCACCAGACTAATAACGCACTTTTTAGTTCATATTCTCTCACAATAATGCTAATATGGACGGCGTTGTACAGCAATGTTTGCCATTCGAAGACTTCTGGAAAATCCACCTCCTCGTTCAAACTTTTCGAGTTTTACAGTTTCCTCCAACCCTAAATTTTTATGACCATACAACAGGTTAAAATTGTGTAGTGAAAAACCTTCAGGTATCTGCTCTTTGTCTGAATTTCTGGCACCTGACCCCGTTGCTATCCTAGAAATTTCATACAAATCTCTACCCATCTGGTTTTCAAATTACACACAACATACATACACACATATATATATATATATATATATATATAGATATATACATATATATATATATATATATATATATATATATATATATATATATATATATATATATATATATATATATATATATATATATATATATATTACTGTAACCGCGAACGAGTGGTATTAATCAGTAACAACACTGCGACCAGCCGAGGATTCGAACCCATGTCGTTTTGGGTCGGTGGTGAGGTACCTCTGAGCTAATTTCATTGTACTCCCCGTTTGGTGTACTAGCCTTCACGATATATATATATATATATATATATATATATATATATATATATATATATATATATATATATATATATATATATATATATATATATATAGGTAGTAGGTTGTAGACAGCAACCACCCAGGAGGTACTACCGTCCTGCCAGGTGACTGTGAAACAGAAACCTGAAACTGTTTTACATGATGGTAGGATTGCTGGTGTCTTTTCTGTCTCATAAACACGCTGGATAACAGGTATATCTAGCTACTTCTACTTACACTTTAGGTCACACTACACTGGCATACACATGCATATATATACATACACACATCTAGGTTTTTCTTCTTTTTCTTAATAGCTCTTGTTCCTTTTATTTTCTCTATTGTCCATGGGAAGTGGAAAGAATCTTTCCTCCGTAAGCCATGCGTGTCGTATGAGGCGACTAAGATGCCGGGAGCAATGGGCTAGTAACCCCTTCTCCTGTACAAATCTACTAAAAACGAGAAGAAGAAAAACTTTATAAAATTGGGTTGTCTGAATGTGCGTGGATGTAGTGGGATGATAAGAAAGAGATGATTGCCGATGTTATGAATGAAAAGAAGTTGGATGTCCTGGCCCTAAGCGAAACAAAGCTGAAGGGGTAGGCGAGTTTCAGTGGGGAGAAAAAAATGGGATTAAGTCAGGAGTATCTGAGAGAGTTAGAGCTAAGGAAGGGTAGCAATAATGTTGAAGGATCAGTTATGGAAGGAAAAGAGGGAATATAAATGTGTAAATTCAAGGATTATGTGGATTAAAATAAGGGTCGGATGCGAAAAGTGGGTCATAATAAGCGTGTATGCACCTGGAGAAGAGAGGAGTGTAGAGGGGAGAGAGAGATTTTGGGAGATGTTAAGCGAATGTATAGGAACTTTTGAACCAAATAGAGAGTAATTGTGGTAGGGGACCTAAATGCTAAAGTGGGAGAAACATGCAGAGAGGTGTAGTAGGTAAGTTTGGGGTGCCAGGTGTAAATGATAATGGGAGCCCTTGATTGAACTTTGTATAGAAAGGGGTTTAGTTATAGGTAATACATATTTTAAGAAAAAGAGGATAAATAAGTATACAAGATATGATGTAGGGCGTAATGACAGTAGTTTGTTGGACTATGTATTGATAGATAAAAGACTGTTGAGTAGACTTCAGGATGTACATGTTTATAGAGGGCTACAGATATATCAGATCACTTTTTAGTTATAGCTACAGTGGGAGTAAAAGGTAGATGGGATACAAGGAAAATAGAATCAGTAAGTAAAAGAGAGGTGAAGGTTTATAAACTAAAAGAGGAGGCAGTTAGGGTAAGATATAAACAACTATTGGAGGATAGATGGGCTAGTGAGAGTGTAGGCAATGGGGTCGAAAATGTATGGGGTAGATTTAAAAATGTAGTGTTAGAGTGTTCAGCAGAAGTTTGTGGTTACAGGCGAGTGGGTGCGGGAGGGAAGAGGAGCGATTGGTGGAATGATGATGTAAAGAGAGTAGTAAGGGAGAAAAAGTTAGCATATGAGAGGTTTTTACAAAGTAGAAGTGATGCAAGGAGGGAAGAGTATATGGAGAAAAAAGAGAGGTTAAAGAGTGGTGAAGCAATGTAAAAGAGAGCAGATGAGAGAGTGGGTGAGATGTTATCAGCAAATTTTGTTGAAAATAAGAAAAAGTTTTGGAATGAGATTAATAAGTTGAGGAAGCCTAGAGAACAAATGGATTTGACAGTTAAAAATAGGAGAGGAGAGTTATTAAATGAAGAGTTAGAGGTATCGGGAAGATGGAGAGAATATTTTGAGGATTTGTTAAATGTTGATGAAGACAGGGAAGCTGTGATTTCGTGTGTAGGGCAAGGAGGAATAACATCTTGTAGGAGTGTGGAAGAGCCAGTTGTGGGTGTAGGGAAGTTCGTGAGGCAGTGGGTAGAATGAAAGGGGTAAGGCAGCTGGGATTGATGGGATAAAGATAGAAATGTTAAAAGCAGGTGGGGATATAATTTTGGAGTGGTTGGTGCTATTATTTAATAAATGTATGGAAGAGGGTAAGGTACCTAGGGATTGGCAGAGAGCGTGTATTGTTCCTTTGTATAAAGGCAAAGGGGACAAAAGAGAGTGCAAAAATTATAGGGGAATAAGTCTGTTGAGTGTACCTGGTAAAGTGTATGGTAGAGTTATTATTGAAAGAATTAAGAGTAAAACAGAAAGCAGGATAGCAGATGAACAAGGGGCTTTAGGAAAGGTAGGGGTGTGTAGACCAAGTGTTTACAGTGAAACATATAGGTGAACAGTATTTGGATAAGGGTAAAGATGTTTTTGTGGCATTTATGGATTTGGAAAAGGCGTATGATAGGGTAGATAGGGGGCAATGTGGCAGATGTTGCAGGTGTATGGAATAGGAGGAAGGTTACTGAAAGCAGTGAAGAGTTTTTATGAGGATAGTGAGGCTCAGGTTAGAGTGTGTAGGAGGGAAGGGGACTATTTCCCAGTAAAAGTGGGCCTTAGACAAGGATGTGTGATGTCACCGTGGTTGTTCAATATATTTATAGATGGGGTTGTAAGAGAAGTGAATGCGAGGGTCTTGGCAAGAGGTGTTGGGCTAAAAGATAAAGAAGCAAATACAAAGTGGGAGTTGTCACAGTTGCTTTTTGCTGATGACACTGTGCTTTGGGAGATTCTGAAGAGAAGCTGCAGAGGTTGGTGGATGAATTTGGTAGGGTGTGTAAAAAAGAAAATTGAAAGTGAATATAGGAAAGAGTAAGGTGATGAGGATAACAAAAGAATAGGTGACGAAAGATTGGATATCAGATTGGAGGGAGAGAGTATGGAGGAGGTGAATGTATTCAGATATTTGGGAGTGGACATGTCGGCGGATGGGTCTATGAAGGATGAGGTGAATCATAGAATTGATGAGGGAAAAGGGTGAGTGGAGCACTTCGAGTCTGTGGAGACAAAGAACCTTGTCCATGGAAGTAAAGAGGGAATGTAGAGAGTATAGTTATACCAACGCTCTTATATGGGTGTGAAGCATGGGTGATGAATGTTGCAACGAGGAGAAGGCTGGAGGCAGTGGAGATGTCATGTCTGAGGTCAATGTGTGGTGTGAATATAATGCAGAGAATTCGGAGTTTGGAAATTAGGAAGAGGTGCGGGATTACCAAAACGATTGTCCAGAGAGCTGAAGAGGGGTTGTTGAGGTGGTTTGGACATGTAGAGAGAATGGAACGAGACAGAGTGACTTCGAGAGTGTATAAATCTGTAGTGGAGGGAAGGCGGGGTAGGGGTCGGCCTAGGAAAGGTTGGAGGGAGGGGTAAAGGAAGTTTTGTGTGCGAGGGGCTTGGATTTCCAGCAAGCATGTGTGAGCGTATTTGATAGGAGTGAATGGAGGCATATGGTTTTAATACTTGACGTGCTGTTGGAGTGTGAGCAAAGTAACATTTATGAAGGGATTCAGGAAACCGGCAGGCCGGACTTGAGTTCTGGAGATGGGAAGTACAGTGCCGGCACTCTGAAGGAGGGGTGTAAATGTTGCAGTTTTATAACTGTAGTGTAAAGCACCCTTCTGGCAAGACAGTGATGGAGTGAATGATGATGAAAGTTTTTCTTTTTCGGGCCACCCTGCCTTGGTGGGAATCGGCCGATGTGTTAATAAAAAAAAAAAAAAAAAAAAAATATATATATATATGTCGTGCCGATTAGGTAAAACTGGTCAATTAGCAAGAACTCATCTAAAATTAAGTCCTTTATAAAAGTTTCTCTTACACGTTTAAAGATATATTTTTTTCATTTATGTTAATGTAAGAATTTATAATTTTGTACCAAGAGAAACTTTGAAAACCTACCTAACCTTATTACAACAAACGCAATTTAATTTAGCCTAACCCAACTAAATATATTTTAGATACGTTAACATTAATTTAATAATAAACAAACACAATGAAATATATTTTTTTCGTTATGTTCAGAATGATTTTGGCGAAATTATTGCATACACAAATTTTCACTTGTCTTATATGGCAAGGTGAGCGTTGCTATTTAAGCCAAAATCGCAAGTTTTACCTAATCGGCACGACATATATATATCGATTTTCGCTCACCATGAGGCGGGCCAAAACTACATGGGTTTGAATTCTCGGCTAGTCGCAGTGTTGTTATTGATTAATACCACACATTCGTGGTTATAATATATATATATATATATATATATATATATATATATATATATATATATATATATATATATGTCGTTTGCAAAACATTAGAAACAAACACCAAACGATTGCATGAAGGTGATTGGAGAAAGAACGAAAGACAAATGTAAAAAAAAAAAAATATCATTAGTATACAAGCACACGGGAATCAAGAAAGCAGAATCAAATAAGAGAAAGCAGAGGCGGTGAGGGAAAACGACTGAGTGCCACGTTAAGAGACTATCTCAGTTTAGTTTAGTCGGGGCTTCAAGGGTCCTCGACCAGGGAAACTCCTTCGTTTTAATTTGATTTCGTACCGTTGATTAAGCCTTAGCCTCTTGCCCTTTTTGGTCGTCCTTGTCGGTATGTGGTGAGTAATTGCTTCCTTCCTAAGGTGAGATGACTAGCAGGTGAATAGCTAGTGAGATGACTAGCAGGTGGATAGTACTAGACTAGCAGGTGGATAGCACTAGACTAGCAGGTGGATAGTACTAGACTAGCAGGTGGATAGTACTAGACTAGCAGGTGGATAGTACTAGACTAGCAGGTGGATAGTACTAGACTAGCAGGTGGATAGTACTAGACTAGCAGGTGGATAGTACTAGACTAGCTGGTGGATAGTACTAGACTATCAGGTGGATAGTACTAGACTAGCAGGTGGATAGTACTAGACTAGCAGGTGGATAGTACTAGACTAGCAGGTGGATAGTACTAGACTAGCAGGTGGATAGTACTAGACTAGCTGGTGGATAGTACTAGACTATCAGGTGGATAGTACTAGACTAGCAGGTGGATAGTACTAGACTAGCAGGTGGATAGTACTAGACTAGCAGGTGGATAGTACTAGACTAGCTGGTGGATAGTACTAGACTATCAGGTGGATAGTACTAGACTAGCAGGTGGATTGTACTAGACTAGCAGGTGGATAGTACTAGACTAGCAGGTGGATAGTACTAGACTAGCAGGTGGATAGTACTAGACTAGCAGGTGGATAGTACTTGACTAGCAGGTGGATAGTACTAGACTAGCAGGTGGATAGTACTAGACTAGCAGGTGGATAGTACTAGACTAGCAGGTGGATATTACTAGACTAGCAGGTGGATAGTATTAGACTAGCATGTGAATAGTACTAGACTAGCAGGTGGATAGTACTAGACTAGCAGGTGGATAGTACTAGACTATCAGGTGGATAGTACTAGACTAGCAGGTGGATAGTACTAGACTATCAGGTGGATAGTATTAGACTAGCATGTGGATAGTACTAGACTAGCAGGTGGATAGTACTAGACTAGCAGGTGGATAGTACTAGACTATCAGGTGGATAGTACTAGACTAGCAGGTGGATAGTACTAGACTATCAGGTGGATAGTACTAGACTAGCTGGTGGATAGTACTAGACTAGCAGGTGGATAGTACTAGACTAGCAGGTGGATAGTACTAGACTAGCAGGTGGATAGTACTAGACTAGCAGGTGGATAGTACTAGACTAGCAGGTGGATAGTACTAGACTAGCAGGTGGATAGTACTAGACTAGCAGGGGGATAGTACTAGACTAGCAGGTGGATAGTACTAGACTAGCAGGTGGATAGTACTAGACTAGCAGGTGGATAGTACTAGACTAGCAGGTGGATAGTACTAGACTAGCTGGTGGATAGTACTAGACTAGCAGGTGGATAATACTTGACTAGCAGGTGGATAGTACTAGACTAGCAGGTGGATAGTACTAGACTAGCAGGTGGATAGTACTAGACTAGCATATGAATTGTGCTAGAAGTAACAGACAGTCTTTCCATAATTTTTTCCTCATTTAAATTCTTCAAGGTGACAAGCTCTTGATCCATGGAACTTAAGCAAACTATCGATCCCTAGGATCAAACTTTATTATCTCACATACCCTAAAAGGAATAATAATAATAAAATAATAATAATAATAATAGTAGTAGTAATAATAATAATAATAATAATAATAGTAGTTGTAGTAGTAGTAGTAGTAGTAATAGTAGTAGTAGTAGTAGTAATAATAATAATAATACCGACGGTTTTGTAGTCTTTCAATATTATTTTGTTACCAATCAGAAGGCATAAGTTATGTCATTTATCAGCCATTATTTTGTATATGTATAGGTGCGTTTCAACGCTAATGCTACATATACGAGACCTGGTCCAACATATGCGGTGATAAACGACATGCAGATATCTCTCTTTAGGTTTCTCAAAGATAAACTTACGTTTGCTAACCAACCGCTTGCCACTGACATTATTATCTTTGTGTATACTTCAGGCGACAGGTTTGGCATAATTTGAAACCTTTTCGTTTACTGCTTCAGGCTGTCTTCAAGACGAAATTTGATAAATATCATAAGTCATACCATAAGGTCATTAAAAGCTATAATACTGGGCACTTTCATGAATTGTGATGTCTGCACACTTTTGTCAAGACAGCTATTGAATGTGAGATGGTAAATGTGTTTCTTTTTTTTTTCTGGTTCACATCACCTCAATAAATGGTATACTATACCGACAAGATGAAGATAATGTGCAACATCTGGGTATCTTTATTTGAAGATGAGGTAATCATCTTTTGTATATACTTCTACATTCTTCACATTATGTCCTTGTATTATACTGATAAAGCCACTTGTTGGCGAAACGTCTACAAATAAAGATACTCAGATGTTGCACAAGTGTCTAATAATTATTTGTCTATAATTTAGCCAGTGAAACTATGGGATATTATCAGAGAGTTTAAATATGTTCACTAGGAACAGTCTGAGACCCAAGACTGAACCTTGTGTAAACTCCGTTAACTAAATTCACCCAACCTGACACTTCGTCTATCTTCTTTATGAAGCTATTTAAAAAAAATAATCTCACTATAAAACTACTTTCTGTCTCCAAGATATTGATTCGTCTGTATGAATGTTTTGCTAGACACCACAGCCTGCTCTTCCAGTTTAGGCACTGTCGCGTCTTCTCTAGGTATGATCCATAGCACACCAAGCCCCGTTGCTTCATATGATACTAGTTTTCATTTTCTAGAAATCTCAGAACTTATTTCCTTCTCTTTAATGTCTATATTCACTTCAAAATACTCTTTAAAACATAAGAAAAAAAACCATGTTTTTGGGTGCTAAAAATTGAAGTTGATTATTACGCAATTTGGTAATTCAATTTGGCGCGCTTGTGTGCTATATACATTTTTGCGAGCGTAACTTCAGGACCGAAAATGAGGTGATTGAGGTGGTTGAAAAAGCCTGCGCTGAACAGAAGCACGTTTTGGACGCTAGGTGAATCGAAATTTATGTTAGGGAAATCGAAACCTGCTCTAAAGGGAATTTAAATTCGCTTTAGGGGAATCGAAACCCTTGCTTAGAAAATCGATACACACACCTAAATAATCGACATGTATGCTAGGGGAATCGAATCACTATCCAGGGCTCCTTGTTTTGACTTAGTGACAATGGCACTCGCAGGGTGAAATAACTGATAGACACATAGGCAGACATACAGATGGACGATATTTAGACAGGTGGTAAGGGAGATAGCGACAGCCTGAAAGTAGGGCAGATTGTCAGGTAATTTCATCATACCTCTTCCGCTGCCCAGAATTAGATCCAGGGAAAATTAAACTTTGTGCCGACTGCCATGGACTGGCAGTCATGTCCAAATTGCACAAGATGTCTGGGAATAAAGGCCAGTATTGCCCAAGATAAATGGCAACACTTGGGTATCTATCTAACTGCCGAAATATTTCGGCAATAAAGATACCCAAGTGTTGCACACGACCCTTATTCACCAACTTGTCGGTATTGTATACAATCAACAATAAGATGTCATTATTGTATCCTGTGTCGTCACTAACGTAAGTGCAAGAGTGGAGAGTAAACAAATAAATAGAATTTCCTCTCCGTACCAGTCATTTTTATCTTAAATCACTCCTTGTCAAGGGGAAAGTAAATACTGCTTGATGCAGTAGTTTAGCCACTAATTAACGGAATTGGAAAATATATACCGACTAATCACTGACATCCCTAATTTTCTTCACTAGCTTCCGTCAATGTCTTTTTTTAATAAACAAAATACTATCTATCCATTTATTGAATAAAAACTTCTTTTCGCTGTATTTTATTAAATAAGTAATCAAAGCCGAATGAAACATTACCAGACTCGGTAGTATATTAATTAATTAATGAAATCTAAAAAATTTGCATGTCAACTGCAACCTTCTATTAAGCTTATTGACTGAGAAAATTATAGACTGCATTGTGGTAGTGTTCTGAAGGTATATTTAATTACTGTATGCAAATTGCAACCGGGAATGGGAATCAAGGGAATGATTTAACCATGGTACGTTGTTTGTCTTCGTGTGGTGGTGGCGTTTGTGATGGGAATGTTTTGGAAGGAATTAGGCATACACTGTTTGTCCTTCCTGTTTTGTCTTAGTTTGGGATGCTCTGTTGAAGAAGGAATTAGGCTTACACTGTCTTACCTGTTATGTCCTCCTTTGTCCTCTGTTCTGGAACGCGCGTGTATCCCTTTCCTTACAGTGTCTGTCTCTCTTCCTCTGTTTAAAGAAAGGAAGTGGAAAAAAGACAATGAGGAATGTCAGGAAGTACTTCTTTAGTCTCATAGTGGTTAGAAAGTACAACGATGTGAATAATGAAGTGGTAGAGGCAGAATCCATACAGAGCCATAGGTACGATCGCGCCTACGTAACCAGGAATTTAGAGTGACATTTTGTGAGCAATTGAAAGGGCAGGCCAGGATCATGGACTTGGCCCCATCATAGACAATTAGAGGAGCTTAACTGAGTACACACACACACACACACACACACACACACACACACACACGCACACACACACACATTTGTATATGGTATACTTTCCATAAATTATTTTGCTAGTCCATTATTATTCTAATGAATAACTGAAATGTTTCTTTGTAGGAAAACAAAGCAATATAACTCTTCATGTTTATTTAATATATAGGAATATGCAATGAGGCTCGTCCTACCCCCCTCCACACCACCGCCCACACCCACACCCCCACGCCCACACCCTTACGAACCCACGCCTACCCCCGCCACAATGTTTAATTACCGCTGGAATGAATTTTTTTTAATCCCAGTATCGCTGTCCTGAAAAAAAAATGCGGCCTCAGTAACATTTACAGGAATAATACAACTATTTCGCTGTAAGCCAAATTTTTTTTGGGTGAATATTCTTTGATAGGTTTTATGATGGAACAGTCAGTGACAAGGTAATTTATAATACATATTTTATGCCTCTCTCTCTCTCTGTTTTTTTCCTTACTAAAGCAACTTCATATCAGTCTAGTTTTCCATAGTTCCACCTTTCCTCTGCACTCAAACCAAAAAATCACCACCACCACCATCTCCACCACCACCACCACCATCTCCACCACCACCACCACCATCACCACCACCACCACGCATGTTTGGGGATCCCATAATCTCTAATATAAAGGCAGAGTTGCAGAAACTTGAGACGTGGGTAGTCAATAAATAGTCTCTCACGTCTCTCTGTATACCAGCCGCCGAGGAGATATGACTGGCTTTATCCCTCGGTTTTGTGGACTCGGTGCTCTGCCTCAGAATTATCTTCTTTGAGAATTATTGTCGCAAAAATAATCTTCGAGAAATTATGCGGACACGATGTGAAGATCAGAGTAGTGAAATCCGGGAGGAGATAAATCTGTTTGACTTCGCTCAGATTATCTGTCACATGGGAACTGTATGATGCATTATAATGAAAACTGTACGAGGAAAAAGAAAAATATATATATTGAGGTTACTTTGAAAAATTATTCTTTTGTAATAATAATAATACTACTAATAATTTTAATATAATAATTTTAATAATAATAAATTTAATAATAAAATAATTTTAATAATAAAAATAATTTTAATAAAAATAATAATAATAATAATAATAATAATAATAATAATAATAATAATAATAATACTAATAATACTAATAGAAGATGCTTCTTCGTCTAGTCTAGAAAGATGTGTATTCAATGATGTGAGCAAATATACATTCATCTACGAGTTATAATCATTCATACACCTGGACCATGTGTCACTGTAAGTGGCCGAGTGGCGCTTGCCAGCTGGCTGAATGGCTGGCCACCTGGCTGAGTGGCTTGTCAGTTGGCTGAGTGGTTGGCCAGCTGGCTGAGTGGCTGGCTGGTGTGATGGATTAACCAGCTTCTTGGTGACAAGCAAAAAGTGACACCTGGTCGAAATTTGTCCCGGAAGATGAGTGAAGAAGATTAGGAAGAAGGGAAACCCTTGAGGAAGATTGATAAGATGGGACGCCCTTGAGGAAGACTCGAGACCCCTCTGGGAAGATGAGGATGACCCAACACCCTCGAGGAAGCTAAGGAAGACGGGATGTCCCTGAGGAAGATTAAGATAGGACGCCCTTGACAAAACTGATAAAGAGGAGTATTGAAAGAGTATTATCATGGGTTTTTCTCCTCGAGTATCTCTCTCTCTCTCTCTCTCTCTCTCTCTCTCTCTCTCTTTCCCAAAAAGGATTTAGATTGCGCTAGAGCGAACATTTATTTCTCAATCTGTCCGCTCAATTGCCCTCTACTACCACTGCTGTAATCGTGTGAAAGATGACCAGGAAATGCAGTGGACTGGCCGAGGCTCAGAGGCCAGACCCACTCCACTGACCGAGACACCAGATCCACTCCACTGACCGAGACACCAGACCCACTCTATTGACCGAGACACCAGACCCACTCCACTGACCGAGACACCAGACCCACTCCATTGACCGAGACAAGAGACCCACTCCATTGACTGAGACACCAGACCCACTCCACTGACCGAGACACCAGACCCACTCCACTGACCGAGACACCAGACCCACTCCACTGATGGAGACACCAGATCCACTCCACTGACCGAGACACCAGACCCACTCCACTGACCGAGACACCAGACCCACTCCACTGACCGAGACACCAGACCCACTCCACTGATGGAGACACCAGATCCACTCCACTGACCGAGACACCAGACCCACTCCACTGACCGAGACACCAGACCCACTCCACTGACCGAGACACCAGACCCACTCCACTGACCGAGACACCAGACCCACTCCACTAACCGAGACACCAGACCCACTCCACTGACCGAGACACCAGACACACTCCAATGACCGAGAAACTGCTCCAGTTCCGACTAACCAAAAGACAAGATCCACTCGACTCACCGACTACTTTTTTCCATATAAGACAACTAAAAGAAATGTTCTTGCCAGACACCTGTTGGAACACATTCAAGGTATCATGATTTTAAATGGCTAAAAGAACATTTTTAAGAGTGTTTGAAGACCTGGTGTCACTGCACGTAGCTCAGCAACCCTTTGAAGTGACTGAATATTTTCAGATTCTAATGCGATTTTGATACACACACACACACACACACACACACACACACACACACACACTATATATATACGTATTTATATATTAAGGTGAGAAAATTAGGGAAGCAAATGACTGTCTGTTAAGAGCAGATGATGACGAAATGAGGAGAAATTTTTTATGATTTGAAAGATGGATGAATGAGATCTATTTGAGTGTGTGAATTGCGAGAAGAGAGTTTGGAGTGGCTAACGCTGAATAATTTTTTTTAGAATATGAAAAAATGCTGCAGAAATGGGTGTGATTATGAGCGAAATGATGAAAACATGAGGGAACAATATGCTGTAAGGAATGTGTGGGTTTATTCAGTACGTGTGTGAGAGATGGGAAAGGAATCTAAAGATTGACAGATATCGCTTGTGGCTCTTTTGTACGAAGTGTAAATAAAAAAGAAAGCATAAACACAAGATATCCGAGTGGATTTACAGAGATAACGGGATGTGCAGATAAACTGTTTACAGTGCGTTTAATATATATATATATATATATATATATATATGTCGTGCCGAATAGGTAAAACTGGTCAATTAGCAAGAACTCACTTAAAATTAAGTCCTTTCTAAAATTTTCTCTTATAAGTTTAAAGATATATATATTTTTCATTTATGTTAATGTAAAAATCCATAATTTTGTACCAAAAGAAACTTAGAAAACTTACCTAACCTTATTATAACAAGCGCAATTTAATTTAGCCTAACCCAACTAAATATATTTTAGATACGTTTACAATAATTTAATAATAAACAAACACAATAAAATATATTTTTTGCGTTACTTTCAGAATGATTTTTGCGAAATTATTCCATACACAAATTTTTGCTTGTCTTATATGGCAAGAAAAGCCATATATATACATACATACATAACCCTTTTCTAACATTTCTATTGTAGAGTCAAGGTAGTGAACTGATTAAAAAAGTCTAATATATAAACAATAAATTTTTTTTATATGAACTCATTAATTTCAATAATATTTTGGTATTTTCCCCACTAGCAATTTTAATTGTCTTCAGAATCACGAAGGAGTTCTAGGTCTTTAAGATTTTTTTCGAGCAATCAGGTTAAGATGGCGCCCCAGAGTGCATCGACACGCACTCAGGTGAATATTTTCCCGGGCATTAAAGAGTATGTTTGTTCCGTGCTCTTACAAACCGTTGAAAGTAGATCATTACCGGGTTTTTTTTAGTCTCACAGAGAATACAACACGAATAGTTGGAGAGAAAATTCTGGGCTACGTTTCGACTTGTCTCGCGCCATTACCAAGTCCCGACTGGACTTTCTGCTCAGTACAATGGGTTAACAGTGATCTCCTGCAGTCACGGGACCGTCACTCTAAATTCTTCTGCATAGAGCATATGTAGCACATAGTGTCGGCTTTACATGCAGCGGCTTCCTGCCTGGACAATGGAAATTACGTTACCTCTCTCTCAGTGCTATATTATGAGACCGCCTGAGGAGAAGACGTTGTTGAGCCCACGTTAGTGCAGTGCGCCACACATGTTTGACTCATCTAAATGTATAGCCTCAGAAATTGTGACATTGTAGTTAGAAGAGAGAGAGAGAGAGAGAGAGAGAGAGAGAGAGAGAGAGAGAGAGAGAGAGAGAGAGAGAGAGAGAGAGCATCTCAACGTTGCAGTATTAAGCTCAGCATTAGGCAAACAAGTAGAAGCCAGACACCTTGCAAACACATTTCTGCCCAGATTACACACACACACACAAACACACACACACACACAAACACACACACACACACACACACACACACACACACACACACACGCACACACACACACTTCCGGCCACTCTGTGATATGCGTCTGGATATAAAAATCTCAAACCACTCACTATATTTTTTTTCTTTGCACTCTGTGTTTGGACTATTGATTCCGCTGTGATCTTCATCTTTAGCGAGTAGAGTTGAGGAGGAGGAGGAGGAGCAGGAGGAGCAGGAGGAGGAATGGAGGGGGAAGGGAAAGCGGGAGAAGGCAGGAGAGGAGGGGTGGATGGGCAGGCTGAATTAAAGGTGAAGGAAATTTTTATTTTATTCACGTAAAAGCGCTAAACCCGGTAGGGTCACGTAAAGCTGAAATTTGGACGAATGGGGAAATAGCCTCGCTGTTTAAACCACAGAAAATGCTGGGCTCTTCGTTCATGGAGAAAGAGAGAGTGTGTGTTATTACCTATGGGCTCACTTATGTGGGGTTGCAGGGGTCCTGTCACAGCTCCTGGTCCTGCCTCTTCCCAGGTCTTTACTGGGTCTACTCTCTCCTGGCTTCAAGAGCCTTGTCGTACCTCTTCTTAAATTATTACAATGAAAACTAAGCGCTGAACCTATTTGGTGGGGTTAAACTCTACGAGCCAGTTATCGCACCAGGATTGTAACCTGTGCAGATCCCTTTGTAGCCTTTCCTGGTCCTCGACCGCTTGTATTCTCCTCATTAGTTTCACGTTGTCTGCGAACATGAACACCTCTCTCATGTCATTCACGTGTACAAGAAAGAGCACTGGCCCTAGGACTGATTCTTATGGAACCCCAATCGTCAAATGTACCCATTCCGACACCTCGTCACAGATCATCATTCGTTACTTTCTTCCTGTCAGGTGTTCCCTGATCCATTACAATGCTTTTCCTGTTATTTCTGCTTGCTATTGTAGCGTTTGTTCCAGTCTCTTGTGCAGTACTGTGTCAAAAGCCTTCTTGCAATCCAATAATATGCAATGTACCCATCCCTGGTATGTAATGCTTTACAAATATTAAAAACTTTATTTTCACTCCTTGCAAAAATAAGCAGGAACATCAGAACGCAATTCGTTTGAAGTAACTGTCAATTCTAAAAAGAATAATAAATTTGTTTTTTTTTATCACTGCAGTAATAGATCAGTCAAGATTTAAAACGAAAAGAAAAAAAAAGATATCTTCCATATGACTTGACTTCTCCATCAGACGGAGCGAAAGCAGCCGAAGAAAACGGGAAGCGTCTTGAATCAAGAAGAGTTAAAGGAGTCAAGAAGCGACATGTTTTTCTTCTCCCTCATCCGCTGCAGTCAGCTGATGGAATGTAAACAAATACTTTTGGGACCACAGATTTTATTTCGGTGCAAAATGGATGTTAGTTATTAACAGTGACGACGAGTAAGAGAAATGGAAGGCCAGGGATTGTGAGTGTTTACTCACCTATATACCTACCTATATATGGTTGCAGGGGTCGAGTCACAGCTCCTAGCCCTGCCTCTTCGCTAGTCGCTACTAGGTCACTCTCTCCCCGCCCCAAGAGCCTTATCATACCTATTCTTAAAGCTACGTATGGATCCTGCCTCAACTACTTCACTCTCTAGATTGTTCCACTTCTTGACAACTCTAAGGCTAAAGAAATACGTCCTAATGTCTCTATGACTCATCTGAGGTTCTAACTTCCAGTTGTGTCCCCTTGTTCCTGTGTCCGATCTCTAAAACATTCTAGGCCTGTCTACCTTGTAAATTACTCTCAGTATTTTATACATCATTACCATATCCCCCATCCCTTCTATCTTCTAGAGGTTGAGTTCCCTTAAACTCTTCTCATAAGACACCCCCCCTAGCTCCAGGACTAGTCTTGTTGCAAACTCCAGTACTTTCTTCAATTTCTTGACGTGTTTGATCAGGTGTGGAGTCCATGCTGGTGCTGCGTACTCCAATATGGGCCTGACGTACACGGTGTACAGTGTCGTGAATTACACCTTACTTAGATGTCGACACGCTATTCTCAGATTTGCCAGGCGCCCATATGCTGCAGCTGTTATTTGGTTGTGTGCCTCAGGGGATGTGTTCGATATAATGCTCACCAAAAGATCCTTTTCGTTAAGTGAGGTTCGCAGCCTTTGATCCCCTGACCTGTACCGCGTCTGCAGTCTTTGTCCTTCCCCAGGCTTCATGACTTTGCACTCGCTGGGGTTAAACTCCAGGAGCCATTTGTTGGACCAGGCTCGCAGCCTGTCCAAATCCCCTAATAATCTTACCTGATCTTTGTCCGTTTGCATTCTCCTAATTAGTTTCACATCATCAGCGAACAGGGACACCTCTGAATCTATTCCTTCCATCATGCATATAAAGAAACAGCACTGGATCTAGGACTTACCTTGGTGGAACCCCACTCGACGCATACGCCCATTCTGACACCTCATCATCGTTGTTTCCTTCCTGTCAGATATTCCCTAATTCATTGTATTGCTTTTTCTACTATTCCTGCCTGCTTCTCTAGTGTGTGTGTGTGTGTGTGAGAGAGAGAGAGAGAGAGAGAGAGAGAGAGAGAGAGAGAGAGAGAGAGAGAGAGAGAGAGAGAGAGAGAGAGAGAGAGAGAGAGCTGTATTTAGCCTTGACATCACTACTCTGGGATACATTTATCCCTATAAAAGGAATTAAAGTTAAATCTCTGTGTTAAACATTTTTACATTAATAATAATGTAAATATATATGCTTTTAACAAAGCATGTACACCTGTGTAAGGTTAAAGCTTGTGATGCTCTGAAATTATGGTTTAACGGGGCTCAAATGCGTTTTGTAAATAGGTTAAATCTTTTGAAAGTTTTTCCAAAGTGGGTTCTATTGCCACTCCATTGGTTTATATATGCATTTAATTACCAGTTAATTGTTTCAGAAAATAATCCAGTCATTTACATATATATATATATATATATATATATATATATATATATATATATATATATATATATATAATACTCTGTCTAGTGTGCAGGCAGAGAAATACTGGATATATGTACTGTGAAGTGTCATCTTTCTAATACGTGTATATATATATATATATATATATATATATATATATATATATATATATATATATATATATATATATATATATATATATATATGGATGGGGTCCACCTCTAGTGTCAATTGTGGGACCCATTGCCTCGGAAAGTGGATAAAAGACTTCAAGGAAGAATATTTAGATTTCTTTCTGAAGCCATTTGAATATTCCACTTCCCCTACTACCCCATCTTTTTTTTTATACAAACTTTATTTCAAGACAAAATACAAAATACAATGGGGAGTAAAACAACATAGATAACAACTCAGAGCTACATGTCAAATACTTCGTCCAACTCCCCGGCAGTGGGCCGCGTGCCCAGAATACTGCAGGCATTTCCCTCTGGATCGCAACACTGAGTCTCTGAAACAGGAAGCTGGTCGCCCTGTGGTCCTTGGTTTCTATGATGAGTTTTCCACCCAGCTCCTTGAGAAACTTTAGAGCACACTTGCCCCATGCTCCATGGGTCTCCGACCCTATTGGGATGAAGTTATAGCAAGAGGGAAGGTCTTCATATTTGCGGGTCTTCTGGGTCTCCCTGTGGCTGGCAGCTCCACCCCTTCGGCTAAGGAGTGTGGCAGGTAGGTGTCTGCCAATGTGGCAGCACAGGTGTAGTCCCAAGCAATCTGCTTACCATCCTTCCAGGGTAGCATGGTGGCTCCATCAGGACGCTTTTGACTTCCATCAGACCTCTGCACTTGGGGTTCCCGTTGAGCTGGGCAACGGGCTGTGGCGAGGCTTCTCTTTATGATGTCATTGACCTCCTCATGTCTAGCATACTTCCCTTCTGATGTGTGACACACTAGACCATGAAGTCCGAATTGGTCAGCCGTCGCCCTGCCGCAAATACACCTATGTTCGGTGAGTATGGGGGCGGCTAGGCGAAGAGCAACACCAATCCGAATGGCCTGTGGGTCGAGTCGAGTCCCCAGAGAGGAATTGGGAACAGCAAGAAGGAAATCTCCTGAGTGTGGTGCCTTCACCGCTAGGAGACGAGCTTTGTCCTTTCCTGAAGCGTTGGTGAGCATTGTGTTGGAAATTTTTCCATGATCGGTTTGTCCCAGTGGGACTGTTTGTGCTCTTTGGGAGGAGCTGGTCTACTGGAGGAGTCTGCCAGGATGTCCCACTGCACTGCTGCTTCAATGAACTTGGGGTCTTGAGCTCCCACCACCCTCTCAAACGTTCAGGGACAATCCTCTTGACTAATCCACTGGAAGCCAAACACGATGACAGAAATGCAGGTAACGCTACCTGCCTTGCTTTGCGCACCCCTATACCTCCCAGTCGCACTGGGAGGGTTGCCTGCTCCCATTGCTGATCCTCTAGTGACAGATTCAGTGCCTTCTTGAAGGTTGATCTCAGGTGTGCGTCATACTCGTCAAGTGTTGGGTTTTCAAAAGAGGGTGCGCACCTCAGGAAGTAAGTGAGTCTTGGCATAGTAAGACACCTTGTGAGGAGATACAGGGCATCATGGGCATCAAGATCACTTATTCTCTCCTCCATTCTTTTCAGGTCATTCACTTTGTCCTTGAGGACAGTGTCGATGGCGTGGTGACCCAGCGGTGCTCCCAGGAGGGTACTGTTGGATGGAGTGGTAGTAGTGACTTCTGGGAGGATTGTTTGCACTGCATTGATTATTTCCTGATTTGTTGTGATAATTTCACACTTTGAGGGATTAAGGATGAGTCCTAAGGCTTCTCCTTGTGTCTTCACCCGTTGTAGGTCCTCTAACAAGGACTCCCTAGTACCTGCCAGAGTGCCATCATCCAGGTACCAGATGTTGAGCTCGCTGCATAGGCTGGAAGTTAGTTCTCTTACTGCCAAACAGAAGAGAAGTGGAGCGAGTGGATCACCCTGCTGAACACCCTCAGACGAGGGAATTTCATGTTCCCCAAACAAAAGAGTCGAGGGTTTGCTGTAGCCAGCTGAAATGAAGGGAAAGAGACTGGGGAACCGATCCCGAACGGCTGGCAAGACCACATCTCTCTTCACCATATTAAAGGCATTTCTAAAGTCAAGTTTGACTACGGCCTTGTCTTCTGATAGGTCCCTGATGTAGGCCCTTGCTGCATGAGCTGCGGCTTCACTGCCTTGAGAGACCCCAAAGCCCAGTTGGTGTGGCTGGAGTAAACTGGCAGCTTCTAGGCGAATGTTTCTTACTGCTGCTTTGGCAACTAGGCGGCGAAGGGTGTTACCAACAGCAATGGGTCTGATTCCCCCATCCTTCTTCTTCAAAGCGCATAATGAGGCTCCAAAAAGAAAGGTTTAATTTCTTCTGGGATTCGCCCAGCAAGGCAGTTGTTGACAAAAGTTGTTAATTCGGTGAGGAGAATTGATGCAGATGCTCCGAGTACTGGATTTACCATCTCTTTGAGGTGTTGTGGTCGAATTCCAGTGTAACCTCCTGCAGATCCTGCTGGAAATGACACTATCGCCTTATACACTTCTGATACTGGCAAAATTAATTGTTCAGTGATGGGGTCTCCTTCAGGGTTGTTGTTGATAGCTATGGTGTCCCTTGTTGGATGCTTGTCTCTTAGTGCTTGAGCTGTGGTCTCATCTTTGGGAGCTACAGTGTCGTCACTTGTAATTATTCTGATTGCTCCCACTGTGTTGCCTTCTTCGATTTTTTTGCTAACCTGTGCGCAAATTTTCTCGTTTTCAGTGGAATTTTTCTTTGGTCTACCTCTGTGATTCCTGCGATGGTGGGGCAGAGGGACACAATTATCTGTTCTTGGGTAGTTGCGCACCGCCTTGATGACTGAAGTGGTTAGCAGTTTGCCTCGTCGTTCAGGAACTGCAAGACAAACATTGCCAAACAGGAGTAGGTTGCGCATATATATATATATATATATATATAATATAATATATATAATATATATATATATATATATATATATATATATATATAATATATATATACATATATATATTAGGAAATAAGGTATCACAAGGAAACGAATCATTATAAAAAGCAGGACTAAGGCTGCGACAAACACCATCTTTAATGGATATCCAATTCTTTTTTTAACGTTTCGGATATTTTTTCATCCATCATCAGGATCTAAAATATATCACAGTACAAGTAAGACACGATTTAAAAAAATATAATTTATTTACAACAAACTTAATATAAAGTATTATTGTGCACAATGTATTTCAAAGAATATATTAGAAATTTCAAATTTAACAGTTTAGTTTAAAAAACTCAAACAGTAAACACCACACAAGCAGGACAAAACGAAACGTAATTGGTTCATTTTTAACGAAAACTTGTCTAAAATATAGTACAGAGAAACAATGGAAGTATACTCACATAGCTAAAAGTTAACACATTTCAAATGAGTCTACCCTACGAACGAACGAACGAAGAGACTCACAGGTAAGACCCACAAGTGGGTGAACGGAGAAGTGGGGACAGACGAAGAGCAGCCGGTGAGAGGAATGTCCGATGTCGTAAAAAAAGAGCCGGGGATAAACCCAGCCGCAAGGCGATGTTGACGACGATGGAGAAAGCACGAGAATTCAACGCGAACACGTCATGCTGGCTGAATCTTGAATACACTTCTTGAGAGCGATGCAACAACAGCGGATCTGCACAGCACAATAGTCCGGCTCAGAATAAACTTCGCGAACGAACGAAGAGACGACTACCTTAAGTTAGTTAGTTCAGACTCTCAGGTAAGGACCCACTAGGGGCGAGGGGGAAGTGGGGACAGAATAAGAATAGCCGGTGAGAGGAAGAGCTGAAGTAGAAGAGAAAGAGTCAGGACTAAACCCAACAGTCTAACTACTTATCGCTGACTACCTTAAGCTAATGATTTTGGAACCTAATTATATCTTTTAATGAACAAAGTAATCAGAGAGTAAAGTTATGTAAATGCATTAATAATATAAACCATACGGAGTCTTTAATATTATACAAACAAACAAAAATTTTAAGTAAAAAAAATTAAAGAGTGTATTAATATTATTATAGCGAAAAATTATTATACATATTATGTTATTGTACATTTCTTCAGTGGTAAATTACGGTAAATTATTAACAGGGAAGATTGTTGTTGTTCTTGAGTCGCTGGTACTCTTCCGGGACGGGTTTTTTCCAGATGGTAACCCAGCCTTGGCTCCCTGTCTTGGGAGTGTCTTGAGACCTTTGTCTTCCATGGGAGGAGGTATACCTCCTCATCTTCGGGGTCAACTGTCCCCAGGCCTAGCCCCATTCCCCGCCCTCACGGGGCTCGTAGGGAGAAACTAGGCCTCTGGTCTGTCCTCTTTCCCTCCCTAAGAGGGCTCGTGGGAGTGGTGTCGGACAGGGAAGAGCTGAATTAATTCTTCTAGTTTTGTATATATAAAGGTTATCCATGTTCATTGCTTCAGTGGTAAACTATGGCAGACTATTAACAGTGAAGAGCTGAATTGATTCTTCTAGTTATTAAGCTCTCGAAGAAAGTGCATGTATCTACACCATCTGTTGTAGCAGCTGTGTTCAAGCATGCAGTCAGGGATTTGTCGACGCGTGTATACCAACTCGGATATCCCTGCTGCTCTTAAAACATCAACAATGCCTAAGTTTTTTACATCGCAACACGGTTAACACACCGCATGGATTGTCCCTGGGCATGTATGATAATCCGAAAAAAAAGACAGAAACAGGAGAAAATGTTTGAAATCGGCTGCCATTCATACCGCAGATATCATCACTAAGAACGACGGTGGTTGCAGTTGGTGGGACCCCTGGCTCACAAGTTCCTTGCAATAATAGTCAGGCTCTTATCTCATTTCTCACGTTTCGCTTGGTCTATAAGCGAAACTTTGCTCAACATAGGTTTCCATTCTGCCACAATGTCTTCTTTATCATCAATTTAATACATTATAGGAAAGAGAATATTAAAATTTCTGACAGAAAACTAAATTATAATGGTAATCAACATGGATTTGATAATAAAACTTCTTGCCTAAATATTCCAATCTTTCAACTTCTTATAAAGTTAAGTGGAATTTTATTAGTATCATAGAAATGTATCTTAATTCCCAAAACACCTTTGCCAAAGTACTGCATAAGAGAGTGTTAAGTATTCTTGAAAACTTAACAATAGCCTAAACACGGTAATAAATTTCGTGTACTGTCGACAACAATGAAGAAAATAAATAAGTTGTAGGACAAGCTTTCCATTGGACAACGTTTCGCTCTGTGTAGAGCTTCATCATGTCTTGATTGGGCTCTACACAGAGCAAAACGTTGTCCCGTTAACATTTTTTATCCTACATGTTTATTTTCAAGTTTTGACGAATACACTACCGTCTACCTTTCAAAATTCGGGAAAAAAAATTAATTTATGTATCTACAGAGAGACGTGCACTGACATGACAAACTTACTGCACTCTCCGTCAAGCTATTGCATTATTTTTATTACTGTTCAAAGGGCTTAATCGTGTCTTGTTTTCCCCATTAGCCTTTTTTTTGTAATCGCATTTTTATTCTCTTTAAAAGGCTTGTTACGTTGCTTGCCGTTATTTTTTTTGTGTGTTTAATTTTGCTTTGATGTTCACCTGTCAGCAAATACTGACAAGTGTTCATCAATTTCCCGTTATCTGTTTGATATTTTTGGTGTGTTGAAGCGTGCGCCATTGTTTATCTTTTGTTAGAGACTTCGAAATTCAGGGAAAACTGTTCAGTAGGAATGAGTTTGGAGATGGGATGTACGGTGCCTACACTTCGCTAAAAAAAAAAAAACTTGGGTTCACCCAGCAGTGTGCGGTTAATTTGCTATATGTAATAGTTGTATTGTGACAGCAAATGCCGGCTGTGTTTTCTTGTCATAGTCCATCACACAGGATGAGTGACTGATGAGTGACTTGAGGGTCTGAGCTGGAAAGCGATGAGTATATTTTCCAGCGTTCCAGGAGATACGGTATCTTCATGGTTTTCGTTCCAGCAGAGCTGGAGAGACTATTACTTGTCTCTGTCCTCCTTCATCTGTGTCTTCGATTATGTCTTCCTCTGTCTTCTGGAGGTCAATATTAGTAGTCGCACTCACTCTAACAGTGAATTATTGACTCCCGTTTCGTGGTAATTGTGCTGACCTCTCTGTCCTCCTTGTTGTAAACACCATCCCTTGCCCTTTCTCCCTCCTCTACCTCCCTCCTTCAATTATCACCTCTCTTTCTCTCCTTCCTTCAATCATCCCTCCCTCCATTCGTCCGTCCGTCCGTCCTTCCTTCCTTTTGAACTTCTTCCCATAACTCAGAAAAAAAACTTCATTACCACCCTATTAAACGCCTCTCTCTTTTTTTTTTTTTTTTTTTTTTTTACCAAACTTTTCACCCTATACATTACCTCTTTCCTATCTCCCTCATTCTTCATCCACTTCTTACTCCTCTACATCGCCTTCTCTCTCTCTCTCTCTACCCCTCTGGGGCGCCTCTTGCTTTTGTCCCATCAATCATCCCCCGTTTCCCCTCACCACTTCGACTAACCCCTTCCCATTCTTTCCCCCTCCCACACTATCCCCTTTTACGCCTGCCATCATTCCCCAGTTTCTCCATTCATCCTTTGTTTCCCCTCCCTTTTTCCTTCCCCTCACCTACCACTTCTTTCTCCATCCCTTCTCTCCTCCATTCCATGCCTCCTCCCTCCTTTCTCCCATCGTTTCCTTGGCAACTCGTCCGTACTGGGTGGAAGGTTCTGCTGATGAGTGGGGCTGACAGGTGAGGTTGACAGGTCAGGCTGACAGCAGGGAATGACAGCTGGGATAGACAGTAGGGGCTAATATCTGGGGTTGACAGCAGCAACTGACAGCTGGGGTTGACAGCAGGTAGGTAATGACAGCTGGGGTTGACAGTAGAGGCTGTCAGCTACGGCGTGAACTGTCAGAAAAAAAGCAGAAAATTTTCCTGAGAGTTCTAAATGTGTTGGGTTAATTACTTAGGGTTCTACGAGGGTTGGGTTGAGTGAGCCAGTAAATAATTTACAAGGAGAGGTTGTCCAACCTCAGCTTATTTTATAACCTTCCTCTAGCAATACTTCTCTTATGATTCATTTTAAGATATGTAGTTAATATTAAAAAAACAAACTCATATCCGAAATCGAAATATAAGCATCTCATGATCCTGTTGCAATCACCTCACAAACATCTCACAATCACCTAATCTTCTCATTAACTCCTTACAATCACCTCACAAACACCTCACAATCACCCCATAACCATCTCATTATCACCTTACAGACACCTCACAATCGCCTCATAATCATCTCATTATCACCTTACAATCACCTCGCAAACACCTCACATTGACTCGCAATGATACTCGGTGTTTTTAAGTACTTGAAAAAAAAAAAAACACTTTCACGTGCGTCCTGCAGAGCAATTCTCATAGCCATAACCTGAGCGCCATTTTCACTCTTCCACTTTATGGACTTTTTTTGGGGGGTCAATTGTCTTTTCATTTGGTTGTGTGTCTCGCATTCAACTGCTCGACGCTCATTTTAGGCTTCTTGATAATGGCTTCCTGAGAGGATGTATAGTCGTGTCTGTTTTTGTTTTATATTTTTGAAGTCAAATGGGAAGTGTTTACACACACATACACGGGGATATTCGGGGACTCATATAAGTCACAGGCATGTCAGGAAGTATTTCTTCAGTCTCAGGGTGGTCAAGGAGCGGAATGACCTAGACGAAGAAGCGGTGAAGAACGACCTAGGGGTAAAAAAAGTGTCGAGCATTTATTCAGCCGCTCATATCAGGCACATTTTGGAGTACGCAGCACCAGCATGGAACCCTCACCTGATAAGGCACCTTAAGAAACTGAAGAAGGTGCAGAGGTATTCAGTGACGCTAGTCCCAATAGAGGACAGACGAACCAGGGGAGATATCATAACATACAAAATAATCTAAGGGTTTGACAGGGAGGACACGAATGGACAGGAGGGCACGCAGAAATTTTAAAGACTATACATGACGTTGCCCATGATGCTGATATGAAATAAACCTAGCAAGAGGCAAGGTAAGAGGTAGGGGCCAAGAGACGGAACTCTACCCCTGCAACCACACGCTGGTGAGGAAAAAAACACTTATTTGTAGTTCAGGATATTTATTATAGGAAACATCTAGCCACGAGTGGCTTCTTCGGTCCTGAAGAAGCCACTCGTGGCGAAACGTTTCCTTTAATAAATGTCCAGAACCGTACATAAGTGTCTTTTTCCACATCTTGTCGGTATCACCATAACATTTCTCACAAACAGGTGAGCACGCGTCTCCTCTGAAAGTTGCACCAAACTGAGACAGTGGCCGGCTGGTGCCAACCTTCTGGGAACTGCCGAAGAAAACTCACCAGCTGACTCCTTGTGGTAATGATGTCTGGTCTATCAACACCACCTGCTGCCTCGCAAGTCGTGCTCAGCCTGCTCTCTCATCCAGCTGCACCAGCAGTACAATAACCAGCAGCAGCAGCAGCAGCAGAAGCAGCACTAGTAGCCCCAGTTGCACCAGAATCAAAAACTGCACCAGCTGCTGTGGTACGAGTACTTTTCTCCCTCGCTCCTTCACCCAAGAAGACACACCTCCCTCCTTAACTCCCTCACTCACTTTCTCCCTCCCTCCCTTCCTGACTTACTCCCTCCCTTACCTAGGAACATTCATTGCCCTGCTTCATCCAAGCACTAACTAACTCACCTCCATGACGGGTGAAAGAAGTGATCATTAAGTATTTTTCCACCTCCTAGATGGATGCAATCACACACACTGGGGTTGGCTCCCCAGTCTGTACGTAGGACTCAGGAGCCTTGCCGAGGCTGACATGAGCTTCTTAGACTATCCCCCAATCCTCCTCCATCATCTAGACGGCTGGAGGAAGTCCTCTTTCTAGTCATTCGCAAAAAAAGGGAGTATGGAAAAAGACTTAATCTCACAAGAGTTGTACGGCTTTTTGTTTCCTCCACTTCTTATTTCCCAAGAAAAAAGGAAAAGTGGCTAAGACACAAAGTGAGCGAGAATTTTTACACCCATGAGTTAATTAGGGAACTTCTAGTAAGGTGCTGCACCTTTGGATACACATAGGTTAGTGTGTATATCAGTGTATGTAGCTGTGTTGTTGTACACTAAGTTTTTAAATAAAATTTGAAGCAGATTTAAAGAAGCAAGTTCTTTAAATGATCACTGTGACAGGATAAGCCAATCAAAATACAGGCTTGAACTATGAGTGTACTTGTTAAGGCTAGCTAGTTAATCTCACCCTACACAAGTGTGTATGTGTGTGTGTATGTGTGTGTGTGTGTGTGAGCGTGTGCGTACCTGTGTTTGTCTATATAGGGGAGTACCTGCGAGTAATTGCGTGTGCATGTGTGTGCTTATAATTACCTCTGTGTTTACCTGTGCTTATGAGTGTCTTCTGAAGTCCAGGATGATGAGACGAATCTTGATGTCTGGTTAATATAACAGCAGATTGAAACGCCAGAGGAGAAGACGAGGAGGATTACCATGAGTTAATTCTCATCTATTCTCTCTCTTTCTCTCTCTCATATCCCTTCATATAGCCCTACCTCATTTCCCTCTCTAATATTCCTTTTGCTCTCTCTTATGTCCTTCTCATTTATCACTTTCATTTCCCCCTCAGATGTTGCGACTACAGGGAATATACAATCAATCAACCCTCCCATTACCTCCCCTCTTTCTCATTTTCATCTCAAATATTACTTCAACTCTTTCATCTCCCCTTTGATTTATTCCCTCTCCCCTTCCCTCCTACTTTCTCCTTCTTCTTAACCTTCTTTCACGAATATTATCATCTGCTCATACTGTCGCAGACAACCAAGAGCTAAAGTTCCTGTCTATGTACATACATATAATTAAGGTCTGCATAAATAACTCATTACTATTTTAACCAAATATAAACATCTAAATAATTCGTTACCACTGTAACTTGTTTAGCTATCAGAACTTTGCGGCCCAGTCCCTGGACCCATTATGTACCTCTGTAATCTTTTGACTACCGCCCACAGGATGAATATGGGGTGCATAATAAAGATATTAAACTAAACTAATAAACTAACTAACTATATATATATATATATATATATATATATATATATATATATATATATATATATATATATATATATATATATAAAAATTTACATATGTGAAAATGTTCTATTATAGCCTCGTAGCCCAGTGGTAGATGGACCTGCTACCGTTCAGGACCACGGTTCTAGTTACCCGTCCAATGACAGAATTATATAACTATAGTTAACCAGGTGTATGCCATGCAACTCCAAAATCTTTCCCTGGTTACCCACTCGCACATTCATTCCCTCACTCACTGTTCTTGCCACTTATTCCCTCACTCATTCACTCTCTCATTCTCTCGCTCATCGTCTTCTTGCTCTCTTGCACACTCATTGCTTCCAACAAAAGCATTCCCACGACACTGAATGAAGCAGCCAGTCTGCCCAACTCACCCAAATAAAAGACAAGTGTTCGCTACCAGAGGAATATTTTTTTTTAGTTCTTCTCACACCTGTTTTTGGTCGATTAAAAAGCAGTCTCTGTTCTCTTTGTTTGAAGTAAGTGGTTTCAAAACTTGCGGGATTAGTTAGAGGCAGCCAGAGACCAAACCTACTTCTGCTAGCAGTGGGTCGAGTTGATCTGTGGTGGTGGACGTATGGGGATGAGAGGGGTTGATGTATTTATAGTCATGTTGGGTTGATGTATCTGTAGTCGTGTTGGGCTGATGTATTTGTCGTCGTGATGGATTGATGTATCTGTCGTCGTGTTGGGCTGATGTATTTGTCGTCGTGTTGGGTTGATGAATCTGTCGTTGTGTTGGGTTAATGTATCTGTCGTTTCGTTAGGTTGATGTATCTGTCGTTGTGTTCGGTTGATGTGTCTGTCGTTGTGTTGGTTTGACGTATCTGTCGTGTTGCGCTGATGAATCTGTCGTCGTGTTGGGTTGATGTATTTGTCGTCGTGTTGGGTTGATGAGTCTGATGGTGAGCGTGTGGTGTCGCTGGGGCAGGTGCTGGGGCAGGTGCTGGGGCAGGTGCTGGGCAGGTGCTGGGGCAAGTGCTGGGGCAGGTGCTGGGGCAGGTGCTGGGGTAGGTGCTGGGGCCGGTGCTGGGGGAGGTGCTGGGGCAGGTGCTGTGGTAGGTGCTGGGACAGGCGCTGGGGCATGCGCTGGGGCAGGTGCTAGGGCAGGTACTGGGGCAGGTACTGAGGTAGGTGCTGGGGTAGATGCTGGGTAGGTTCTGGGGCAGGTGCTGGGGAAGATGCTAAGGAAGGTGCTGGAGTAGGTGCTGGGGTAGGTGCTGGGGCAGGCGCTGGCGCAGGTGCTGGGGCAAGTGCTGGGGTAGGTCATGGGACAGGTGCTGGGGAAGGTGCTGGGGTAGGTGCTGGGGTAGGTGCTGGGGTAGGTGCTGGGGTAGGTGCTGGGGTAGGTGCTGGGGCAGGTGCTGGGGTACGTGTGGGAGTAGCAGTGCTGGAGGTGCTGGTAGGTGCTGGGCAGGTGCCTGGGGTAGGTGCTGGGGTAGGTGCTGGGAGGTGTGGGTGCTGGGGTAGGTGTTTCTGGGGCAGTGCTGGGAGGTGCTGGGAGTTGGGGTGCTGGGGTGGTGCTGGTGGTGCTGGGGTGCTGGGGCAGGGCTGGCTTGGGGTAGGTGCTGGCAGGTGCTGGGATGCTGGGGCTGTGCTGGGGCAGGTGCTGACGTGCGCAGGTGCTGGGCAGGTGCTGGGGTAGGTGCTGGGAAGGTGCTGGGGTAGGTGCTGGGAGGGCGAGGTGCTGGGGCTAGGTGCTGGGGACAGGTGCTGGGGTCAGGTGCTGGGGCTGGTGCTGGGGAGGTGCTAGGAAGATGCTGGGGAGGGCTGGAGGTGCTGGAGGTGGTGCTGGGGCAGGCGCTGGGCGCAGGTGCTGGGGCAGGTGCTGGGGCTAGGGTCATGGGCGGGAGGTGCTGGGGAGGCAGGTGCTGGGGTAGGTGCTGGGGTAGGTGCTGGGGAGGTGCTGGGGTAGGTGCTGGGGTAGGTGCTGGGGTAGGTGCTGGGGTAGGTGCGTGGGAAAGTGCTGTGGGTCGGTGCTGGGGTAGGTGCTGAGGTAGGTGCTGGGGTAGGTGCTGGGGCAGGTGCTGGGGTAGGTGCTGAGGTAGGTGCTGGGGTAGGTGCTGGGGCAGGTGTTGGGGTAGGTGCTGGGGCAGGTGCTGGGGTAGGTGCTGGGGAATTTTCTGGGTTGGCGCTGGGGTAGGTGCTGATGTTGGTGCTGGGGTAGGTGCTGGGGTAGGTGCTGGGGCCGGTGCTGGGGTAGGTGCTAGGCAGGTGCTGGGGTACGTGCTGGGGTACGTGCTGGGGCAGGTGCTGGGGTACGTGCTGGGGTACGTGCTGGGGTAGGTGCTAGGGCAGGTCCTGGGGTAGGTGCTGGGGCAGGTGCTGGGGTAGGTGCTGGGGTATTTTCTGGGTTGGCGCTGGGGTAGGTGCTGGGGTTGGTGCTGGGGTAGGTGTTGGGGCACATGCTGGGGTAGGTGCTGGGGTATGAGCTGGGGCATGTGCTGGGGCAGGTGCTGTGGCAGATGCTGGGGTAGGTGCTAGGGATGGTGCTGGGAACCGTGCTGTGGTTGGTGCTGGGGCAGGCGCTGGGGCAGGCGCTGGGACAGGTTCTGGGGCAGGTACTGGGGCAGGTACTGGGGTAAGTGCTGGGGCAGGTGCTGGGGTTGGTGCTGGGGCAGACGCTGGGCCAGGCGCTGGGGCAGGTGCTAGGGCAGGTACTGGGGTAGGTACTGGGAAAGATGCTGGGGTAGATGCTGGGGTAGGTTCTGGGGCAGGTGCTGGGGCAGGTGCTGGGGCAGGTGCTGGGGTAGGTGCTGGGGTAGGCGCTGGGGCAGGCGCTGGGGCAGGTGCTGGGGCAAGTACTAGGGTAGGACATGGGGCAGGTGCTGGGGCAGGTGCTGGGGTAGGTGCTGGGGCAGGTGCTGGGGTAGGTGCTGGGGTAGGTGCTGGGGTAGGTGCTGAGGTAGGTGCTGGGGTAGGTGCTGGGGTATGTGCTGGGGTAGGTGCTGGGGTAGGGGCTGGAGTAGGTGCTTGGGTAGGTGCTGGGGTAGGTGCTGGGGTAGTTGCTGGGTTACGTGCTGGGGTAGGTGCTGGGGCAGGTGCTGGGGTAGGTACTGGTTTAGGTGTTGGGGTAGGTGCTGGGGTATTTTCAGGGTTGGCGCTGGGGTAGGTGCTCGGGTTGGGGCTGGGGTAGGTGCTGGGGTAGGTGCTGAGGCAAGTGCTGAGGTAGGTGCTGGGGTATGGGCTGGGGCATGTGCTGGGGCAGGTGCTGGGGTAGGTGCTGTTGCAGGTGCTGGGACAGGTGCTGGGGTTGGTGCTGGGGCAGGCGCTGGGGCAGGCGCCTGGGCAGGCGCTTGGGCAGGCGCTGGGGCAGGTGCTGGTGCAGGTACTGGGGTAAGTTCTGGGCCAGGTGCTGGGGTAGGTTCTGGGGCACATGCTGAGGCAGGTGCTGGGGTAGGTGCTGGGGCAGGTGCTGGGGTAGGTTCTGGGGCAGGTGTTGGGGCAGATGCTGGGGCAGGTGCTAGGGTAGGTGCTGGGGTAGATGCTAGGGCAGGCGCTGGGGCAGGTCCTGGGGCAAGTGCTGGGGTAGGTCATGGGACAGATGCTGGGGCAGGTGCTGGGGTAGGTGCTGGGGTACGTGGTGGGGTACGTGGTGGGGTAGGTGCTGGGGTAGGTGCTGGGGTAGGTGCTGGTTTAGGTGCTGGGGTATTTTCTGGGTTGGGCTGGGGTAGGTGCTGGTGTTGGTACTGGGGTAGGTGCTGGGGTATGGGCTGGGGCATGTGCTTGGGCAGGTGCTGGGGCAAGTGCTGGGGTAGGTGCTAGGGCAGGTACTGGGGCATTTACTGGGGTAAGTGCTGGGCAGGTGCTGGGGTAGGTTCTGGGGCAGGTGCTGTGGCAGGTGCTGGGGCAGGTGCTGGAGTAGGTGTTGGGGTATGTGATGGGGCAGGTGCTGGGGCATGTGCTGGGGCAAGTGCTGGGGAAGGTTATGGGGCTGGTGCTGGGGCAGGTGCTGGGGCAGGTGCTGGGGTAGGTGCTGGGGTAGCTGCTGGGGTAGGTGCTGGGGTAGGTGCTGAGGTAGGTGCTGGGTTAGGTGTTGGGGTAGGTGCTGGGGCAGGTTCTGGGGTAGTTGCTGGGCATGGGCATTGGCATGTGTTGGGGCAGGTGCTGGGGCAGGTGCTGGAGTAGGTGCTAAGGCAGGTGCTGGGTCAAGTGCTGGGGTTGGTTCTGGGGCAGGCGCTGGGGCAGGTGCTGTGGCAGGTACTGGGGTAGGTGCTGGGGTAGGTGCTGGGGTAGGTACTGGGATAGGTGCTGGGGCAGGTGCTGGGGCAGGTGCTGGGGTAGGTGCTGGGGTAGGTGCTGGGGCAGGCGCTGGGGCAGGTGCTGGTGTAGGTCATTGGGCAGGTGCTAGGCCAGGTGCTGGGGTAGGTGCTGGGGTATGTGCTGGGGCATATGCTGGGGCAAGTGCTGGGGCAGGTGCTGGGGTAGGTGCTAAGGCATGTGCTGGGGCATGTGCTGGGGCAGGTGCTGGGGCAGGTGCTGGGGCAGGTGCTGAGGCAGGTGCTGGGGTTGGTGCTGGGGTTGGTAAACCCGGCAAGTCTCATACTCAGAAGCAATCTCAGGAGCCGAGATTCGACCCCTTCAAATACAAAAAAAAGTGAGTGCACTTAATTAAGAATTTTTCGTGTATTATCTTGCTCAGTTTGTGTGCTCTGGTTCGACGATTATATAGACAAACTTAATTCTTTGATTTTTATCATTCACTTACTAAGCACATTTTTAAAACAATAGTTATTTTTGTTAGCGTCTTCATGCTCTTCCTTATTATATTAGTTTCAATATTTCTTTGTTTTTCTTACTTTATCTTTCTATACACTTTCTTTCACTTTTATTTGACCTTTTATATATATATATATATATATATATATATATATATATATATATATATATATATATATATATATATATATATATATATATATTTAAGGGGAGTATTATCTTTTATTACAATATTTTTCTGTCTTACCCACGTTTTCCCACGACTCTTGCATCTTTCACCATCCTTTCCCCGCTCTTCTCTCCCTCTAAAACAAGCTCTTATACCCATTCCACGTTTTTCTTTCCTCTCCTTTACCTCCCCATTTTCGTGATACTGTCCCTCTTTTTTCATTACTCCATTTATGCACCTAATCCTGTGTGATGGAGTATGACAGGAAAAAATACATGAGTTTGAATCCCACAATACAGCTCAAATACAAAACAGTATATCTACCCTCCGAGGATATATGAAATAATAAATAAATATATATATATATATATATATATATATATATATATATATATATATATATATATATATATATATATATATATATATTATATATACATATATATATATATATATATATATATATATAATATATTATATATATATATATATATATATATGTATATATATAATATATGTATATATATATATATTATATATATATATATATATATTATATATATATATATATATATATTATATATATATATATATATATATATATATATATATATATATATATATATATATATATATATATATATATATATATATATATATTATTACATAATATGGTCCAAAAGAATTAAGAGATACATTGTTGATTTAAAGATGACATATACAGTACACGAGGCGTGAGAGATACATGTCTAGTACAAATTGTTACATGTTTGTCACTGATTATAATGCGAAAATCTCATCCAGCTCCTCAGAGCTGGGGCGCGCTCAAATACAGCATGCATTACCCTCTGAACAGCAGCGCTGAGTCGCTGGAACAGAAAACTAGCTGCCCTGGGATCCCTAGTTACCCTGTTGAGTCTTTTGCCCAGCTCTTTGAGGAACTTAGATGCACTCTTTCCCCATGAGCCAAGGGTCTCCGAGCCTATGGGAACAAACATATAACGATGGGCAAGTTCTCCATATTTTCTCGACTTTTGGGACTCCCTGAAGGTGGCAGCTTCCTCCTTCTTCCCTGGTATATTGGAGATAGGTATCAGCCAAGGTAGATGCACATGTGTAGTCCCACACCACCTGCTTGCCGTCTGTCTAGGCTTGAAGGGTGATGCCATCTGGACGCTTTTGCCTGCCATCAGATCTGCATAGTTGGGGTGGCTCCCTTACTGCTGGGCATCCGGCTGTTGTGAGGCTCCTCTTGATAATGTTATTAACCTCTTCATGTCTTGTAATCTTTCCCTCGGATTTACGACACACAAGACCATGGTACCCGAATCGGTCTGCTGCTTCACTGCCACAAATACACCTGTGTTCGGCGAGAATAGGGGCGGCAAGTCGAAGGGCAACACCAATGCGGATGGTCTGTGGGTCGAGGCGTGTGCCAAGGCTGGAGTTGGGAACAGCCAACAGAAAGTCACCTGCATGAAGAGCTCTCACTGCAAGGAGGCGGGCTCTATCCTTCCCTGACACACTCTGAAGCATTGCTGAGGCTATATTCTCTACTATTGGGCCATCCTAGTGCGACTGTTTGTAGTTGTTGGGAAGAGCAGGCCTGGTTTCAGAGCCCGTTAGATTATCCCAGATCCTGGCTCCATCAACGAACTTTTGGTCATGGATTCCAATCTTGTCCCTAAGATGTTCAGGGAGAATTGCTGCTACCAGCCCTCTGGATGCAATGCATGAAGACAGGAAAGCAGGTAGAGCAATCTGAGATGACTTGCGGACACCAATGCCTCCTAGTCTGACTGGGAGTGTAGCTTGGTCCCACTGCCCATCTTCTAGAGTAAGGTTAAGTACTTTAGTAAAGATCTGCCTCAGGATACTGTCATATTCTTGCAGTATAGGGTTATCATATGAAGGAGCACATCTTAGGAAATATGTCAACCTCGGCAGACTCAAGCATTTTGTGAGAAGGTACAAGGCATCATGGGTGTCAAGATTGCCTATTCGTTGTTCCATTCTCCTCAATTCTTCCAGTGGATTGTGTCAATGGCATCGCTTCCCAGAGGAGCTCCAAGCAAGACACTATTTGTGGGGGCAATGACTGTTGCTCCTGGTAGTTTTGATATCACTGCATCTATCACTTGTTGATTGACTGAGATGATTTCACATTTGGATGGATTCAGGATGAAAGCCATTTCCTGTCCCCATGTCATCACCTGTGTAAGATCATCTAGAAGGGACTCCTTTGTATATATATGTCGTGCCGATTAGGTAAAACTGGTCAATTAGCAAGAACTCATCTAAAATTAAGTCCTTTCTAAAAATTTCTCTTATACGTTTAAAGATATATTTTTTTCATTTATGTTAAGGTAAAAATTTATAATTTTGTACCAAGAGAAACTTTGAAAACCTACCTAACCTTATTATAACAAGCGCAATTTAATTTAGCCTAACCCAACTAAATATATTTTAGATACGTTAACATTAATTTAATAATAAACAAACACAATGAAATATATTTTTTTCTTTAGGTTCAGAATGATTTTTGCGAAATTATTGCATACACAAATTTTCGCTTGTCTTATATGGCAAGAAGAACGTTGCTATTTAAGCCAAAATCGCAAGTTTTACCTAATCGCACGACTATATATATATATATATATATATATATATATATATATATATATATATATATATATATATATATATATATATATATATATATATTATATATTATATATATATATATATATATATATATATAATATATATATATATATTATATATATATATATATATATATATATATATATATATATATATATATATATATATATATATATATATATGTATGTATTTCTCCTCCATTCTTATGTTCTCTGAATCCTCCTGCTTCTTCTTCCTAACTACCTGTCGAGGCCGGATTGTGACAATCGCGGCTCCGTTTGTGAGACCCGGGCTTTGATGGGGAAGAGAGCCTTCAGCGTTTGCCCTGATACAATTTCCTCTTGCCATTATTGCGAACCCTGAACAACATGGGGGGGTTTGGGAATGGTTGAGGGAAATTTTTGGGCACTGCACGTCCAGTATTACTGGGCTGCAGCGCCCGTGTGACGTCACCATAGTTTATGTCAGGGGTGGAACCTGACATAAACGTATGATCCACGACGACTGAGCGGCGTGGTATCTCCTTCTACTCTCCTGTATTATGATACGACTACTGAGTAGTGGTATTACAGCTTACTACTCAGTTTCCAGTATTCACTACGGCTTCACTGAGTCCACAGTTTGACGGCCCCCAGAGTTACCTGACTCCCCTCACTAAGTTACTCCAGCTGGACTTAGTTTCCTGCTGGCACAACGACTGGATTTTAGTTTACTGCGGGCCCCCTTACATCGACTTGGTTTCTGCTGGCCTTACATCGCTTGGTTTCTGCTGGGCTTACATCGACTTACCTGCTGGTCTGGCTTCATCTGGCCTGCTGGACGGTAGACCTTACGACGGGTTTCCTGTGACAGAGTTTGACACAGAGAAAAGGGTGTCTTGTGACACGGACGAGAATGAGTGTTATAACTCGTAGAAAAGGGTGTCTTGTGACACGGATGAGAAGAGTTATAACACGGAGAACAGGGTGTCTTGTGACACGGAGAGACGGTGTGTCTATGACACGGAAAAAAGGGTTGTCGTGTTGTGACACGTTGAGAAAGTGTGTTATAATTTCAGAGACAAAGGTGTCGTGACACGGAGAGTAGTAGGTTATAACAAGAGACAAGAGATTGCCTTGTGGCACGGAAAGAGAATAGTTCATAACTTTGTTATCATGACACTAAGAAATGATAGTTTATGGTTATGTCTGTGGTCAGACAGTTTGTCGGTTTGTAATATTAAGAATTCGTGTGACTTGACTGGTTAAGTCGTGAGATTTAACAATGTGTTTTGTTATACCTTAGTACAAATTATAATACTTATGTATAAAGATCATACTATACTTTATAATTTTTATTTTACAGATTATTGTACTATTTATATAATATTTTACTATAGAAAATATATATATACTTGATCTATTGTGTCTGTATTTTTTACACTCAGACAAAACCCTTTATTATTTTATTACGTATTGCATTTTTGGTTATGAGCAGATTCCATAGAATAACAGGCCGAGTAATCGTTGCCATAGCTCTAACTAATATTGCAATATTGTAATATATGGGCCTGTCGGGAGGTTTGATCAGAGGTTGTTGTCCATGTTTTTATATGCTCCCAGTTATCTTTGTTTGGGAATTGTTGCAAACCCCCTGAACAACATAATTGGGTTGAATGGTTACGGACCATTTGGGCACTGCACGTCCAGTATTACTGGGCTGCAGCGCCCGGTATGGCGTCTACCATAGTTTATCGGGGGTGGAACCTGACATAAAGCAGTATGATCCACGACGACTGAGCAGCGTGGTATCTGGCCTTACTACTCTCCTGTAGTATGATACACGACTGCACTGAGTAGTGGTATTACAGCTTGCTTACTACTCAGTTTCCAGTATTCACTACGGCTTCACTGAGTCCACAGTTTGACGGCCTCAGAGTTACCTGACTGCCTCACTAAGTTACTCAGCTGGACTTAGTTTCCTGCTGGCACAACGACTGGACTTAGTTTACTGCTGGCCTTACATCGACTTGGTTTCTGCTGGCCTTACATCGACTTGGTTTCTGCTGAGACATCGACTTACCTGCTGAATCTGGCTTCATCTGGCCTGGACAGTAGGAAGCGCTTACGACGGGTGTCACTGTGACAGAGTTTGACACAGAGAAAAGGGTGTCTTGTGACACGGACGAGAATGAGTGTTATAACTCGTAGAAAAGGGTGTCTTGTGACACGGATGAGAAGGAGTTATAACACAGGGAGAACAGGTGTCTTGTGACACGGAGAGACGGTGTGTCTAGTGACACGGACAAGGGTGTCGTGTGTGACACGGTTGAGAAAGTGTTTATAATTTCAGAGACAAGGGTGTCGTGACACGGAGAGTAGGTGGTTATAACACAGAGACAAGGGTGCCTTGTGGCACGGAAAGAGAAGTGAGTGTCATAACTTTGTGTATCGTGACACTAAGAAATGATAGTTTATGGTTATGTCGTGTGACAGTTTGTCAGGTCTTGTAATATTAGAATGTCGTGTGACTTGACTGGTTAGTCGTGAGACTTAACAATGTGTTTTGTTATACCTTAGTACAAATTATAATACGCTATGTACAAAGATCATACTCATGCTTTATATTTTATTGTACAGATTATTGTACTATTTATATAATATTTTACTAGTAGAAAATATATATATATTTGATCTATTGTGTCTGTATTTTTTACCTCGGACAAAAACCCTTTATTATTTTATTACGGTATTGCATTATTGGTTATGAGAGCAGATTCCCATAGAATAACAGGCCGAGTAATCGGATTTGCCATAGCTCTCGTAACTAATATTGCAATATTGTAATATATAATAATATTGCAATATTGTAATATATAATAATAAAGTGACCCCCTTCGGAATGAAAAACTCTCCTGCATCATTCCAGAGACTTATCCATCAGGCTATTAAAGGACTTGAAGGCACGGCAGCTTACCTAGATGACATAGTTGTTGTGTCGGACACTTGGGACCAACATGTGTTTAGGCTTAAGGCTCTCTTTGAGACCTTCCAGAGTTTTCATTTAACTGTTAATTTATCAAAGTCATCCTTTGGCCAATCTACTATTAATTTTCTGGGCCATGAAGTAGGTAGTGGCAAAGTGGCCCCTAAATTTGCAAAAATTCTGGCCATTAAAAATTATCCAGTTCCCCTGACAGGAAATCCCTTCAACGTTTTCTAGGGATGGTAGGGTTTTATAGAAGATTCTGTAAAAATTTTGCAGATATTGTTGCACCTCTAACCTCACTTACCAGTCACAAAGTTCCCTTTATTTGGACCCCAGAATGTCAAGATGCCTTTACGAAAGCAAAGAGATTACTTTGTACTGCACCCATTCTGTTGTCTCCAGACTTTTCAAAACCATTTTCCTACAGATTGATGCTTGTGAGTCTGGGGTGGGGGCAGTGCTTCTGCAATCTGGGGATGATGGGTTGCAGCCTGTGGCATTTTCTCTGCCAAATATCAACCTCACCAGAGGGCCTACTCTACTATAGAGAAAGAGGGCCTGGCTCTACTTCTGGCATTAGAGCATTTTGATGTCTACGTGGGCCAGTCCTCTCAGGTGGTCTTCATCTACAGCGACCACAACCCTCTGGTATACCTGCAGCACATGAAAAACAAAAATACCAGACTCATGCGTTGGAGTATTAGGTTGCAACCCTACAATATAAAAATTATACACATTGCTGGAAAATTTAACACAATAGCTGATGTGTTGTCCAGAAGTCATTGTATTTAGTTAGGATGTGTTAGGGACTTTGGGTAGAACCAGCCCTTTTTTTCCCCTAGTGGTGGGGTTTTTTAGTGGGGGTGCCCTGCTACCGACCGCAGGCACCTTGGACCTATGTTAGCCCTACCGTGGCTGTCTCACTCTTAAGTTTAAGCTGGACTTATGTCTTGAGAAAAGTTTAGCTTTAACTAATGAGCGGGATGGTAGAGGGAAAGGCGGTCCCATTATTATAATGTGCCATGGTGGCACTCTACCCATTTGAGGTGAAGCCTAGTCCTGAGCCCTCTTGGGGTGGGGGTGTTGCATGCAAAGAGTATGTAACCTTTATTCGAGCATGTTAACACACCCACTAGGCTCCCTCCAACCAGCGAACCATCGTTAAGGGTTTGGTGATGAGGGCCCCATCATCAAATCAACGACTCGGTTCAGCCAATTAAATGCGAGTTTAACAATGACAAAAGGTGACGTGGTTACCACTCGCAGTTTGTCATTGGAATTCCTGCATAGAGCTGGTTGTGGAAAGTTGTCTGTCTTTTGGCTGCTGCTTAGCCTAGACAACTGTGGCGTGCACTAAACACTACTCCTTTGTATATAGTGTACATAGGTGTAAATATCACTTTGTTATACTTGGTGAAGGAAAAGACAAAAGTCTTATATAATCACAATTACTTGGTGAAGGAAAAGATAAAAGTTTGGAATTAATCTAGCTGATTTTTGAAGAAATACAATTTCAATACATCTTCTACTGTGTTTCTTTGCTCCAAGCTTCCTTTACACTCAGGTTAACAGGCCATTGAACCTGAGGTTGTAATATATGAGTGGCCTGTCCGGGAGGTTTTGTCCGGAGGTTGTTGTCCATGTTTTTATATGCTACCGGTTATCTTGTGGTGGGGGTGTTGCGAACCCCTGAACAACATAATTGGGTTGAATGGTTGACGGACCATTTGGGCACTGCACGTCCAGTATTACTGGGCTGCAGCGCCCGGTGTGACGTCACCATAGTTTATGTCAGGGGGTGGAACCTGACATAAAGCAGTATGATCCACGACGACTGAGCAGCGTGGTATCTAGCCTTACTACTCTCCTGTAGTATGATACACGACTGCACTGAGTAGTGGTATTACAGCTTGCTTACTACTCAGTTTCCAGTATTCACTACGGCTTCACTGAGTCCACAGTTTGACGGCCTCAGAGTTACCTGACTGCCTCACTAAGTTACTCCAGCTGGACTTAGTTTCCTGCTGGCACAACGACTGGACTTAGTTTACTGCTGGCCTTACATCGACTTGGTTTCTGCTGGCCTTACATCGACTTGGTTTCTGCTGGGCTTACATCGACTTACCTGCTGGTCTGGCTTCATCTGGCCTGCTGGACAGTAGGGCCTTACGACGGGTGTCACTGTGACAGAGTTTGACACAGAGAAAAGGGTGTCTTGTGACACGGACGAGAATGAGTGTTATAACTCGTAGAAAAGGGTGTCTTGTGACACGGATGAGAAGGAGAGTTATAACACGGAGAACAGGTGTCTTGTGACACGGAGAGACGGTGTGTCTAGTGACACGGACAAGGGTGTCGTGTGTGACACGGTTGAGAAAGTGTGTTATAATTTCAGAGACAAGGGTGTCGTGTGACACGGAGAGTAGGTGGGTTATAACACAGAGACAAGGGTGCCTTGTGGCACGGAAAGAGAAGTGAGTGTCATAACTTTGTGTATCGTGACACTAAGAAATGATAGTTTATGGTTATGTCGTGTGACAGTTTGTCAGGTCTTGTAATATTAGAATGTCGTGTGACTTGACTGGTTAGTCGTGAGACTTAACAATGTGTTTTGTTATACCTTAGTACAAATTATAATACGCTTATGTACAAAGATCATACTCATGCTTTATATTTTATTGTACAGATTATTGTACTATTTATATAATATTTTACTAGTAGAAAATATATATATATTTGATCTATTGTGTCTGTATTTTTTACCTCGGACAAAAACCCTTTATTATTTTATTACGGTATTGCATTATTGGTTATGAGAGCAGATTCCCATAGAATAACAGGCCGAGTAATCGGATTTGCCATAGCTCTCGTAACTAATATTGCAATATTGTAATAGCCATCCTTTCTTCCCGTATCTTGTACTCTTTCTTATCCCCCACCTGCCCCCAGATATAGCCCAACAGAATCCCCCATAAACCCTATACCCAAACAAGGACCCAAAGTATGGATCATAAATCAAAACACAAGAACTGCGGAGAAATTCAGGTTCAGTTTCGAGAGCAGATGGAATCACAAACACGACCAGCATTTTGAGGGAAAGAATAGAAAAGAATGACCCAGACTTCATAGCACTCACTGAAACAAAATTCTAGACAACAATAACCAGTTCGGTATTAGCAGTAGGATATTAAGAAATAAGGAAAGAAACAATACATAGGAGAGCCTTGGGAAAATAATGACTTAAAAATAAATATACGAGTGTCACAGGGACATTTAAGAATGGTCACTTCAAAATCACAATAACAACAATACACAACTCAAAAAAGAACAGAAGGCTACGACAAGAGTATGGAAAGCAAAAAAGACACATTGAACATCGTAGGGAAAGCGACAGACAAAAGTAAAACCTGAGGAAAGTGGTAACTGATGTTGATCATATGGGACGGGAAAGGTGGGGAGAAAAATTAATGGAGATAGGGATAAGTAAACTGCACTCTGAGGAAAGATTAATGAGTCGAAGCTAAAATATCTGAAATAACAGAGGATCCGAGTGAATTTTACCACAACCATCAAGACACGCCAAGGTCTTGACAATTCATTTAAGGCAAATGGACAAAAAATGGATTAGAATAATGTAATATAGACAGAAGCTGAATACCCAGAAGAGCCACGTGGAGGTTAGGAAATACTTATTTATTTCATGCATATTGAGAAATATAGAATCACCTGCATGAGGGACTGCTGGAAATCAGTTCCACATAAACTGCAACAAGAGTAGATGCAATTCAGCCCAAGACTCTGGGAACCAACACCACTCGACTCCCACTTGACGAATACTAACACACACACACACACACACTGTTTGCAGATGATGTGAAGTTAATGAGGAGAATTAAATCGGATGAAGATCAGGCAGGACTACAAAGAAACCTGGACAGGCTGGAAGCCTGGTCCAGTAACTGGCTCCTAGAATTTAACCCCGCCAAATGCAAAGTCATGAAGATCGGGGAAGGGCAAAGAAGACCGCAGACAGAGTGTAGGCCAGGTGGCCAAAGACTGCAAACCTCACTCAAGGAAAAGGATGTTGTGGTGAGTATAATACCGAGCACATCTCCTGAGGCACACATCAGCCAGATAACTGCTGCAGCATATGGGTACCTGGCAAACCTGAGAATAACGTTCCGATACCTCAGTAAGGAATCGTTCAAGACTCTGTGCATCGTGTACGTCAGGCCCATACTGGACTATGCAGCACCAGTTTGGAACCCACACCTGGTCAAGTACGTCAAAAAATTAGAGAAGGTGCAAAGGTTTGCAACAAGGCTAGTTCCAGAGCTAAGGGGAAAGTCCTACGAAGAAAGGTTAAGGGAAATCGACCTGACGACACTGGAGGACAGGAGGGTTAAGGAAGACATGATAACGACATACAAAATACTGCAAGGAATTGTCAAGGTGGAAAGAGACAGAATGTTCAAGAGATGGGACACAGAAACAATGGGTCACAATTGGAAGTTGAAGACTCAGATGAGTCAAAGTGATGTTAGGATGTATTTCTTTAGTCATAGAGTTGTCAGGAAGTGGAATAGTCTGGCAAGTGACGTAGTGGAGGCAGGAACCATACATAGTTTTAAGACGATGTATGATAAAGCTCATGGAGCAGGGAGAGAAAGGACCTAGTAGCGATCAGTGAACAGGCGGGGCCAGGAGCTATGTCTCGACCCCTACAACCACAAATAGGTGAGTACACACACACACACACACACACACACACAAACACACACACACACATAAAACACACACACACACAAAACACTACTGGCATTGTTATTACGGCACATAGCCTCCGATCGTAAAAGTTATTTGCATCATTGCAACAACTTGTATGCCAACTCTGTCTTATTGGCTTGGAGAGTAAACACTGGAGAGCTGTACCACACGGATGACTGGATGCTGGTACCTGTCTGTCACTTTCCTATCATGTGCCATGTAACTTACCTGTAATAAAGCAGTTATTGTTTGTGATAACTTATCTCTGTTATCCCTCATAACCCAGTTTTATCTGTAAAAACAAATGGTTATCTGTGATAACTTGCTTCTGATAAACCAGTGCTATCTGTTTCAGTATATAAGAATACTATACTACCTATGGTAACCTTCCTATAATAACACAAGCTTACGTCTAATAACCTCCCTCTAATAATAATCATACCAGCAATAACGTTCCTCCGATAACAATCCTGCAAGTAACAACTCACCACATAAGATCACAATGTTAACTGTGATAACCCAATGTTAACCGTGAAAACTGCTACAGATCGGAACTGAAATAGTTATCAACGCCTTTTAACTCTGGGAAAAAGCTTGAGTCTTGGGTCAAGCAGTTATTAAAGCTTATTTTCCCCAGCTTACTTTAACTTCTTGCTCTCTAGGCTGAGTAAGTGAGGGGAGACCAAGTTATATTCTTGCGAAAAGTAAGTTATCATTTTCAGGATCAAGTTATCCTCATCGGGATTAAGTTATCCTTATTAGGATTAGGTTAAGATGGATTTATCCAACCTACGTTATCCTTATCCGGATTAAGATCTCCTCAGGATTCAGTGATCCTTCTTCAGGATTAAGTTATCTTTATCAGGATTAAGTTATCCTTATCCGGAATAGGTCATTCTTATCGGCTGAAATGTAACCTTTTCGGGCACTTTTGACAAGGAAAGATTATTTTATTATTGTTTATGTGAAGCGCTAAGCCCGTATGGCTCAGGCGAAAAAGATATTTAAGATTGAAGATTTTTTTATCTTCTTCATTTTGTCAATAATAATAATAATATTATTATTATTATTATTATTATTAAATTTAAGGGAAAGCGTTAGATCTATAGGGGTCAATACAGAGCCAGAGGGATGGGAGGTAACTCCGATTCCTTGGATCAAGTATGTTTCAGTTGCATCAAGGCTCGTCCCGTAGAAGCTCTGCCAACCTACGTGCCTTTACTACGTTGATAATTCCAATTATTTTCTAGGACTCGTTATAATCACTGGGAATGATCACTTGTTTGGGGTAATTATTATCACTAGGAATTATCATTGTTTGGGGTAATTATTATCACTGGGAATTATCACTTGTTTGGGGTAATTATTATCACTAGGAATTATCATTGCTTGGGGTAACAATTATCCCTGGAAATTTTCACTTGCTTGGGGTAATTATTATCACTGGGAATTATCTCTTGTTTGGGGCAATTATTATCACTGGGAATTATCACTTGCTTGGGGTAATTATTATCACTGGGAATTATCTCTTGTTTGAGGTAATTATTATCACTGGGCATTATCACTTGTTTGGGGCAATTATTATCACTAGGAATTATCATTGTTAGGGGTAACAATTATCACTGGAAATTATCACTTGCTTGGGGTAATTATTATCACTGGAAATTATCACTTGCTTGGGGTAATTATTATCACTGGAAATTATCACTTGCTTGGGGTAATTATTATCACTGGAAATTATCACTTGCTTGGGGTAATTATTATCACTGGAAATTATCACTTGTTTGGGGATATATATCAATGAGAACATCAGAACATCTCATCAGCTTAAATGTTTGATCTTTCAACTCTTCTCTTGCAGGATTAAATCTTGCTACATTGTCCTATCTTGCGTATTGCATAGTCACAATACCGTGGTTGGAACAATACCGTGGTTGGAGCAGTACCCTGGGTGGAACAATACCGTGGTTGGAACAATACCGTGATTGGAGCAGTACCCTGGGTGGAACAATGTCATAGGTGGAACACTGCCATGACAGGACCAAAACTATAATTTACTGCCTGCTGGTTGGAGAAGGCTGCAGTGAGTCACAGTATAATGACTGTAACAAGTTACTAACAAAAATTGGGCCTATATTATTTATTATTATTATTTTTGTTGTAATTATTATTATTATTATTATTATTATTATTATTTTATTATTATTATTATTATTATTATTATTATTATTATTATTATTATTATTATTATTATTATTATTATTATTATTATTGTTATTGTTATTATTATGATTATTATTATTATTATTATTATTATTATTATTATTATTATTATTATTATTATTGTTATTGTTATCATTATTATTATTATTATTATTATTATTATTATTATTAAATAAGTATGATACCTATAGCGCCCTGAACTTGATAATGTTCCAAGATTCGAACGTGGTCTACCTCCATCTTCAATTTTTGCATAAACTGCGAAGTGTTTTGAAATTGTTGCAAAACTGCTGCCATTTTTAGAATTCAAAAGCATTAAGGAAAAATAAAACTGCGGCAGAGATGAGTTGATAAAAAAATAATGTTAAATTTGACCGCAGTGAAGAAAGCTCTAAGCGTTGGTCTGTGATCACGGTTTTTAAAATTTTGATATTTGATTAACCTGGTTAATTGGTTAGTTAATTCTGCATGATTACTTCAGCAGATCTCATTATGTTTCAGATTTGTCTCTAATGGTATTTTTTTTCTGTATTAATCAAAGAAACGCAGAGGCAGATGGAGTAAATCCCAAAGCAATTACTTATCTGATCTTGTTTGATCATGAAGGATGAGTTGTAATTCGCTAGATTAGCCACTATGATGGGATTACAATGAACTAAGACGATCATGCAAATATGGATGGCGTGTAAGACGTAAAGCCTTTCGACTGCATGATGGTCATTAAGGCTGCATTTCACCTGTACACCTGATACAGAGCTTAAAGTTACCTCTCAGTGAATATTCAAACAGATATACATCGCACGACAAATATATATATATATATATATGTCGTGTGTAGGGCAAGGAGGAATAACATCTTGTAGGAGTGTGGAAGAGCCAGTTGTGGGTGTAGGGGAAGTTCGTGAGGCAGTGGGTAGAATGAAAGGGGGTAAGGCAGCTGGGATTGATGGGATAAAGATAGAAATGTTAAAAGCAGGTGGGGATATAATTTTGGAGTGGTTGGTGCTATTATTTAATAAATGTATGGAAGAGGGTAAGGTACCTAGGGATTGGCAGAGAGCGTGTATTGTTCCTTTGTATAAAGGCAAAGGGGACAAAAGAGAGTGCAAAAAATTTTAGGGAATAAGTCTGTTGAGTGTACCTGGTAAAGTGTATGGTAGAGTTATTATTGAAAGAATTAAGAGTAAAACAGAAAGCAGGATAGCAGATGAACAAGGGGGCTTTAGGAAGGTAGGGGTGTGTAGACCAAGTGTTTACAGTGAAACATATAGGTGAACAGTATTTGGATAAGGGTAAAGATGTTTTTGTGGCATTTATGGATTTGGAAAAGGCGTATGATAGGGTAGATAGGGGGCAATGTGGCAGATGTTGCAGGTGTATGGAATAGGAGGAAGGTTACTGAAAGCAGTGAAGAGTTTTATGAGGATAGTGAGGCTCAGGTTAGAGTGTGTAGGAGGGAAGGGACTATTTCCAGTAAAAGTGGGCCTTAGACAAGGATGTGTGATGTCACCGTGGTTGTTCAATATATTTATAGATGGGGTTGTAAGAGAAGTGAATGCGAGGGTCTTGGCAAGAGGTGTTGGGCTAAAAGATAAAGAAGCAAATACAAAGTGGGAGTTGTCACAGTTGCTTTTGCTGATGACACTGTGCTTTGGGAGATTCTGAAGAGAAGCTGCAGAGGTTGGTGGATGAATTTGGTAGGGTGTGTAAAAGAAGAAAATTGAAAGTGAATATAGGAAAGAGTAAGGTGATGAGGATAACAAAAAGAATAGGTGACGAAAGATTGGATATCAGATTGGAGGGAGAGAGTATGGAGGAGGTGAATGTATTCAGATATTTGGGAGTGGACATGTCGGCGGATGGGTCTATGAAGGATGAGGTGAATCATAGAATTGATGAGGGAAAAGGGTGAGTGGAGCACTTCGAGTCTGTGGAGACAAAGAACCTTGTCCATGGAAGTAAAGAGGGAATGTATGAGAGTATAGTTATACCAACGCTCTTATATGGGTGTGAAGCATGGGTGATGAATGTTGCAACGAGGAGAAGGCTGGAGGCAGTGGAGATGTCATGTCTGAGGTCAATGTGTGGTGTGAATATAATGCAGAGAATTCGGAGTTTGGAAATTAGGAGGAGGTGCGGGATTACCAAAACGATTGTCCAGAGAGCTGAGGAGGGGTTGTTGAGGTGGTTTGGACATGTAGAGAGAATGGAACGAGACAGAGTGACTTCGGGGTGTATAAATCTGTAGTGAAGGGAAGGCGGGGTAGGGGTCGGCCTAGGAAAGGTTGGAGGGAGGGGTAAAGGAAGTTTTGTGTGCGAGGGCTTGGACTTCCAGCAAGCATGTGTGAGCGTATTTGATAGGAGTGAATGGAGGCATATGGTTTTTTAATACTTGACGTGCTGTTGGAGTGTGAGCAAAGTAACATTTATGAAGGGATTCAGGAAACCGGCAGGCCGGACTTGAGTTCTGGAGATGGGAAGTACAGTGCCGGCACTCTAAAGGAGGGTGTTAATGTTGCAGTTTTATAACTGTAGTGTAAAGCACCCTTCTGGCAAGACAGTGATGGAGTGAATGATGATGAAAGTTTTTCTTTTCGGGCCACCCTGCCTTGGTGGGAATCGGCCGATGTGTAATAAAAAATATATATATATATATATATATATATATATATATATATATATATATATATATATATATATATATATATATATATATATATATATATATATATATATATTATGCAAATATCGCAAACCAAGCGATACAGGATGCAAGCTAACCACGGGGAGTAGAATGATAGCTCTAGGGCCTAGGCCTTTCGTGTTGCAATCAACACATCATCAGGAGCTTGCAAAATTGCAGAAAAGAGGAGGATGTCCAAGCAAGTACGTTCATAAAGGACGTCTTCACTGGAGTGAGTGAGGGAGAGAGAGAGAGAGAGAGAGAGAGAGAGAGAGAGAGAGAGAGAGAGAGAGAGAGAGAGAGAGAGAGAGAGAGAGAGAGACAGAGACAGAGACAGAGACAGAAGACAGACAGACAAACAGAGAGACAGAGAGACAGAGAAGGGTACAGGAAGGGACCCTATCGCGTCCTTTTAACATCCTATGGAGAGGGAGCATGGACACTGGGGTCGTCCCACAGCTGCTAAAAACAAAACGACATAGCCCCACTCCACAAAGGGGGCAGTAAAGCAATAGCAAAGAACTACAGACCGATAGCACTAACGTCCCATATCATAAAAATCTTTGAAAGGGTTCTAAGAAGCAAGATCGCCACCCATCAGTTACACAACCGAGGGCAGCATGGGTTTAGAGCAGGTCGATCCTGTCTGTCCCAGCTACTGGACCACTATGACAAGGTCCTGGATGCTCTAGAAGATAAACAAAATGCAGATGTAATATACACAGACTTTGCAAAAGCCTTTGACAAGTGTGACCATGGTGAAATAGCACACAAAATGCTTGATAAAGGAATAACAGGAAAAGTTGGTAGACGGATCTATAATTTCCTAACAAATAGAGCACAAAGAGTAGTAGTAAACAGAGTAAAGTCTGAGGCAGCTACGGTGAAAAGCTCTGTTCCACAAGGCACAGTACTCACTCCCATCTTGTTCCTCATCCTCATATCTGACATAGACAGCGATATAAGCCACAGCGCCGTGTCTTCCTTTGCAGATAATAACCGAATTTGCATGACAGTGTCCACCATTGATGACACCGCAAGACTCCAGGCGAACATCAACTAAATCTTTAAATGGGCGGCAGAAAACAATATGAAGTTCAATTATGAGAAATTTCAATTACTCCGATATGGAAAACGTGAGGAAATCAAAACTACATCGGAGAATAAAACACATTCCAACCACACAATAGAGCGAAAAACTAATGTAAAAGACCTGGAAGTGATCATGTCAGAAGATCTCCCCTTAAAGACCATAACATTGTATCAATCGCATCTGCTAGGAAAATGTCAGGATGGATAATGAGAACCTTCAAAACTAGGGATGCCAAGCCCATTATGACAATCTTCAGGTCGATTGTTATATCTAGGCTGCAATATTGCTGCGCACTAACAGGATCTTTCAAGGCGGGCGAAATTGCTGACCTAGAAAATGCACAGAGAACCTTCACAGCACGCATAACTGCGATAAAACACCTAAATTACTGGGAACGCTTGAAGTTCTTCAACCTGTACTCCCTAGAACGCAGGGGAGAGAGATACATGATCATATACACTTGGAAAATCCTAGAGGGATTAGTACCAAACTTGCACACGACAATCACTCCCTATGAAAGCAAAATAATTGGCAGACGATGCAACATCCCCCAATGAAAAGCAGGGGTGGCACTAGCACGATAGGAGACAACACAATAAGTGTCAAGGGCCCCAGACTATTCAACTGCCTCCCAGCATACATAAGGGGAATTACCATAGTCCCCTGGCTGTCTTCAAGCATGCACTGGACAAACACCTAAAGTCAGTACCTGACCAGCCGGGTTGCGGTTCGTGAGTCGGTTTGCGTGCGGCAACAGTAACAGCCTGGTTGATCAGGCGTTGACCCCCGGAACCCTCACCAGGTAAACTCCAGGTAGGCATACCAGTGTCCATAGCCAGAAGGATGAATATTATAGCATAAGAAAAATCCCACAAACATTGATATTGTAATAGCCTAAACGAAAGTAACATGGCAATAATAAAAAAATCGATCATATTCCGCTATGATATCAGTAACTTTACATACATAAATATATTGTCAGTGATATAGATGTCACTGGCAACTATAGAGTAGCCACCCACTGGAAAGCATGTCCATTTAAAGGGACGAGAAAAGGGGAACATTTAAAGGAGAGACTTCTAAAAGTTATGCAAAGGAAATGGGGCTCATTAAAATAAACTTATTTAAATTATTATTATTATAATAAAGGGGAAAGCGTTAAACCCGTAGGATTATACAGCGCCTGTGGAGGGGGGATGGAAGGTTTTCAGGCTTAATTCAGGGAACTGGAGCACAGATCCAGTTCCCTAGATCAAGAGCCCCTCACCAGCATAAAGGAACCTTCCTTGAGTGGAACTAATTTAAAGAGGGAGTCATCTGTAATAACAAGAAAGACGGCCACAGTTATTCAACCCCCATAATTCCGAGGCAAACTCTGGTTCAACCTTCAGAAACTGCAGGAAAATAGGCCCTAATTCCTCTTTGTGGCACTACATTTAAGACAGTCTAATGCATTCGTATAAGAGCCCAGTTTTAGACTGTGTACTGTTGCCTCAACTAAAAACGCATCTAATTTGATCAACCCGTCACTCATATTGTATAATGAATGCTTATCATGCTTAATAATTGCCGATTCTACAATATTTCTTTCAAGTCAAGAGGAACAAGGGAACATGACTCTTGCTTCCTGCCAATTTGCCGGGTTATTACAAGCTCAAATGTGGTTGAAAATCGCGTTCGACCCCTGTGCTAAAGGTATCGAATAACGGTGTTGGGAAATTCTCACTTCTAATGGTTTTTCCCATTTGTCCCAAATAGGAGAGACTGCAACCGTTGCAACCAACTCTGTAGACACCATCAACACGTTGTTGGGGTGAATTCTTTATCAGAATGCTTCTAACAGTCTGTGAACTTTTAAATACTACTTGTATATTAAATCTTCTAAGAACATTCGGCAGGATAGATAAATTCTTGTTATATGGGAGGACCAGCACATTCTTGGCCTGAGGTCTTATCCTAGGTTCTGTTCTACAATAACTTTTCTTAGCTGCCAGCAAGACAGATTCCACAAATACCTTAGGACACCGCATTTTCATCCCAGTGTCAAATATTTTAATAAGACCTCAGGCCAAGAATGTGCTGGTCCTCCCATATAACAAGAATTTATCTATCCTGCCGAATGTTCTTAGAAGATTTAATATACAAGTAGTATTTAAAAGTTCACAGACTGTTAGAAGCATTCTGATAAAGAATTCACGCCAACAACGTGCTGGTGGTGTCTACAGAGTTGGTTGCAACGGTTGCAGTCTCTCCTGTTTGGGACAAATGGGAAAAACCATTAGAAGTGAGAATTTCCCAACACCGTTATTCGATACCTTTAGCACAGGAGTCGAACGCGATTTTCAACCACATTAGAGCTTGTAATAACCCGGCAAATTGGCAGGAAGTATGAGTCATCTTCCCTTGTTCCTCTTGACTTGAAAGGAATATTGTAGAATCGGCAATTATTAGGCATGATAAGCATTCATTATACAATACCAGTGACGGGTTGTTCAAATTAGATGTGTCTTTAGTTGAGGCAATAGTACACAGCCTAAAATTGGGCTCTTATACGAATGCATTAGACTGTCTTAAATGTAGTGCCACACCGAGGAATTAGGGCCTATTTTTCCTGCAGTTTCTGAATGTTGAACCAGAGTTTGCCTCGGAATTATGTGGGCTGAATAATTGTGGCCGTCTTTCTTGTTATTACAGATCCCTCCCTCTTTAAATGAGTTTATTTTAATGAGCCCCGTTTCCTCTGAATAGCCTTTAGAAATCTTCCCTTTAAATGTTCTCGTTCTCTCGTCCATTTAAATGGATACGCTTTCCCGTAGGTGGCTTCTCCATAATTGCCAGTGACTTCTATATCACTGACAATATATTTATGTATGTAAAGTTACTGATATAGCGGAATATTACCGAACGTACGTTTTATTATTGCCATGTTACTTACGTTTAGGCCATTACAATATCAATGCTTTAATATTCATCCTTCTGGCTATGGGCACTGGTATGCCTGAAGGCACTTCCTGTATCCTTCTCTCTCTCTCTCTCTCTCCCTCACTCACTCACTCCAGTGAAGACGTTCTTTGGGAACGTACTTGCTTGGACATCCTCCACTTTTCCGCAATTTTGCAAGCTACTGATGATGTGTTGATTACAATACGAAAGGCCTAGAGCTATCATTCTACTCACCCGTGGTTGTTTTGTATATATATATATATATATATATATATATATATATATATATATATATATATATATATATATATATATATATATATATATATATATATATATATATATATATATATGTATATTATATATATATATATATATATATATATATATATACATATATATATATATATATATATATATATATATATATATATATATATATATATATATATATATATATATATATATATATATATATATATATATATATATATTATTACTGAGTATACCAGGTAAAGTGTATCACAGGGTTATTATTGAAAGAATTAGAGGTAAGACAGAGAGTAGGATTGCAGATGAGCAAGGAGGCTTTAGAGTTTGTAGGGGAGTGTAGATCAAGTGTTTACAGTGAAGCATATATGTGAACAGTATTTAGATAAAGGTAGAGAAGTTTTT
>WNWK01013849.1:0-53698 GCA_009830355.1 Cherax destructor | reverse complement strand
TGTGGTGTGAATATAATGCGAGGTGGGTTTGGAAATTAGGAGGGTGCGGGATCCCAAAACGTTGCCCAGAGAGCTGGGGGAGGGGGGTTGTTAGGTGGTTTGGACATGTAGAGAATGGAGCAAAAGATGACTTCGAGTGTATAAATCTGTAGTGGGGGGAAGGCGGGGTAGGGGTCGGCCTAGGAAAGGTTGGGGGGGGAAAAAGGGTTTTGTTGCGAGGGCTTGGACTTCAGGCTTGTAGCGTATTTGAAAAGGGTGAATGGGGCATATGGTTTTAATACTTGCGTCTGTTGGAGTGTAGCAAAGAAACATTTATAAATTCAAAACCGGCAGGCCGGACGGTTCGGGAAATGGGAAGTACAGTCCCGGCACTCTGAAGGAGGGTTTAATTTGCGTTTATAACTGTAGTGAAAAGCACCCTTCTGGCAAGACAGTGATGGAGTGAATGATGATGGTTTTTTTTTTCGGGCCCCCCTCCCTTTGGGGGGGGGAATCGGCGATGTTTTAAAAAAAAAAAAAAAAAAAAAAATAATAATGGGAGTGGACATGTCAGCAGATGGGTCTATGAAGGATGAGGTGAATCATAGAATTGATGAGGGGAAAAGGGTGAGTGGAGCACTTCGGAGTCTGTTGAGACAAAGAACTTTGTCCATGGAAGTAAAGAGGGGAATGTATGAGAGTATAGTTATACCAACACTCTTATATGGGTGTGAAGCATGGGTGATGAATGTTGCAATGAGGAGAAGGCTGGAGGCAGTGGAGATGTCATGTCTGAGGTCAATGTGTGGTGTGAATATAATGCAGAGAATTCGGAGTTTGGAAATTAGGAGGAGGTGCGGGATTACCAAAACTATTATCCAGAGAGCTGAGGAGGGGTTGTTGAGGTGGTTCGGACATGTAGAGAGAATGGAACGAGACAGAATGACTTGAAGAGTGTATAAATCTGTAGTGGAGGGAAGGCGGGGTAGGGGTCGGCCTAGGAAAGGTTGAAGGGAGGGGGTAAAGGAGGTTTTGTGTGCAGGGGCTTGGACTTCCAGCAAGCATATGTGAGCATATTTGATAGGAGTGAATGGAGACAAATGGTTTTTAATACTTGACGTGCTGTTGGAGTGTGAGCAAAGTAACATTTATGAAGAGATTCAGGGAAACCGGCAGGCCGGACTTGAGTCCTGGAGATTTGAAGTAGTGTCTGCACTCTGAAGGAGGGGTGTTAATGTTGCAGTTTTATAACTGTAGTGTAAAGTACCCCTCTGGCAAGACAGTGATGGAGTGAATGATGATGAAAGTTTTTCTTTTTCGGGCCACCTGCCTTGGTGAGAATCGGCCAGTGTGTTAATAAAAAAAAAAATAATGTATCATGTCTAAATAACAACATTGTATCATGTCTAAATAAACTACAGTGGACCCCCGGAAATCGTACAATTATGTAAGTATAATATTGTAAGTGCTTGTGGAAGTGTATTTTGGGGGTCTGAAATAGACTAACCTACGTGACATTATTTCTTAAGGAAGTAAATTCGTTCGGTAATGGCACTTGAGCAGGGTTCTGGAATGAATTTTGTTCGTTAGCCGGGAGTCCACTGTAATATTATTATTATTATTATTATTATTTTTATTATTATTATTATTATTTTATTATTATTATTATTATTATTATTATTATTATTATTATTATTATTATAATGGGCTTGTTCCCATTACCTGACATGATATTATCTAACCTGCTGACTATATCACCAACACCAGCTCCTGGGAGGCACACCCTCTGTCTGACCTTCCTATTTTTGTTACAAAAAGCATGGTCCATATATCTTACCTGAGAGTCTCCCACAATCAGAATATTCCTACCTTGATTAGCAGGGGATTCAGTGGTACCTTTAACTTCACTAACCACTGAAGTACACTCATCCTGGAGAACAGAGAATCGATTTCCTACCTTCACATCTTCTCTATTAACCCTTTGAATGTTTCGGTCGTATACATACGTCTTACGAGCCAATGTTTCGAACATATTTAGACGCATAAATTCTAGCGGCCTCAAATCAAGCAGGAGAAAGCTGGTAGGCCTGCATGTGAGAGAATGGGTCTGTGTGGTCAGTGTGCGCAGTATAAAAAAAATCGGGCAGCCAGTGGTGCATTGTGGGAACGCCATTTCAGTACAGGTATCCCTCAACATTCACGTTTTCCACTTTCACGGGCTTCACACATTCGCGAATTCCCGGCCGCCAAATTCCCAGCCGCCAAATTCCCACCCACCAAATCATATTTAAGTTTCCCGCCACCCGAGCGTCCCTACTACCTTCCTTCCGACCCGGCAGCAAGCCCCCACACCACTCACTCACTGAATGTGTTTTCTTCGTTCATTATTTGTTATTAAACTACAGTATAACATGTATGTAGTACTATATAGTACAATATTTTACTATGTTTTCATGCGTTTTATGATTGTTCATGGTTCAATAGGTTAAGGAAGCAGTAAGTAATGAATGTACTAAATAAAGGTTATCTATCTATTACATTTATTCCAAATTGATATCAGAAACATGATAAATACCCTAGAACTGTAATAAAGATGCTGAAATGAATAATACAGTGGTACCCCGACTTACGATATTTTTTCATTCCAGAATGCTGTTCAAGTGCCATTACCAAACAAATTTATCTCCATAAGAAATGATGTAAAATAGACTAGTCCTTTTAGACCCCCAAAATTACACTTACAAAAGCATTTAAAAAAATAAACTTACATAAAAGGGTGAGTTTGGGGACCATTGTAAGTCGGGGTACCACTGTACAGTGGACCCTCGGTTAACGAATACCCCGGAAATCGTGCAATTATGTAAGTATAATTTTGTAAGTTCTTGTGGAAGTGTATTTTTGGGGGTCTGAAATAGACTAACCTACGTGAAATTTTTCCTTAAGGGAGTAAATTCGTTCGGTAATGGCACTTGAGCAGACTTCAGGAGTGAAGTTTTTACGAAACTCGGGGGTCCACTGTATATGCCATATTATATGAGGGGTAAGAGGGGCAGGCAGACCTAAATCACTCTTGTTATAAGAACAAATGCAAAAATAGCATTTATTATTTTTAGAATAATTATAATTTATAATAATTGATCTGGAACACTTTAAATGTCATCAGTATTTGGTAGCTGAGATTTAGAGCACTCCACAGCAATTATTATTAATTATTATTATTATTATTTATTATTATTAATAGTATTAATATTATTATTATTATTTCCTTACAATATATTGTAGGGAAATAATAATAATAATAATAATAATAATAATAATAATAATAATAATAATTAATAATAATTGCTGTGGAGTGCTCTAAATGTCAGCTACCAAATACTGATAACATTTAAAGTGCTCCAGATCAATTATTATAAATTATTATTATTCTAAAAACAATACGTACAGTGGTACCTCGAGTTACGATGGTCCCCAAAATCGCCCTTTTATGTAAGTTTATTTTTTTAAATGCTTTTGTAAGTATATTTTTGGGGGTGTAAAAGGACTAGTCTATTTTACATTATTCCTTATGGGGATAAATTCGTTTGGTAATGGCACTTGAACAGCATTCTCGAACGAAAAAATATCGTAACTCGAGGTACCACTGTAAATGCTATTTTTGCATTTGTTCTTACGACAAGAGTGATTTAGGCATGTTTACCCTGATGTAAACATCTTTTATGGTGGCGGTCTGCCTGCTTCTCTTACCCCTCATATAATATGGCATATATTATTCATTTCAGCATCTTTATTACAGTTCTAGGGTATTTATCATGTTTCTGATATCAATTTGGAATACAGTGGACCCCCGGTTAACGGCCATAATTTGTTCCAGAATGCTGTTCAAGTGTCGTTACCGAACGAATTTATTAACTTAAGGAATAATGTAAATTAGAGTAGTCTTTTTGGACCCCCAAACATACACTTACAAAAGCACTTAAAAAAATACACTTACATAATTGTTAGTGTTTGGAGCCGGCCGTTAACCGGGGGTCCACTGTAAATGTAATAGATAGATAACCTTTATTACTAATATTAGTGTAATTATACAACATTTTATTAGCGCTAAGGTTATTTAACATCCATCACCTATGACGACTCACCAGACACTGACTTACTGCTAGCCTCTCCTCCCTACAATAGCTCCTCCCACTTCGTAACAATGTTAGATGGTGAATTTAATGTATTTTTCTGTAAGCTTAACTCGTTGTATGTGTATTTTACTTTTTTATTGTTTTCTGTAATATATGAGTTATGCAAATTAAAATAAAGTTATGAAGTTGGAGTTTCATTTTTTTTCTAATGTATACATATTTAATTCAACATTTGGCATCATTACAAAGTGGGCGGAGCTACAGTAGAGGGAGAAGAAGCAGTGTCAGTAACTTGATTCCCCATGACACTTCACATCACTATAAAATATGTATTGTATAATTATACTATTACAGGCCTCCCTCCACAGCCAGCTCATGTCAAAATAACATGTATATAGTACATTATTTTACGATGTTTATGTGTGTTTTATGATTGTTCATGGTTCAATAGGTTAAGGAAGCAGTATTGTATTATATTTCCCTACAATATATTGGGGCACCAAACATTCGCGATTTTTCAACATTCACGAGGCTCTTGATCCCCAAACCCTCGCGAATGTTGAGGGATACCTGTAGTCCTTGTTCAGCATGCCTAGCGGTAAGAATTATCTGACTCCTTGGCGCATCTGGGACTGTTCTCTTCCTCAATGATAGCTCTAACACAGATGGAAGTGTCAATGAAGATAAATTTAATGGTTTTGAGAAGTTTGTGACCGAAAGAAATGCCCAGGATACCAGAATGAAGGAAGGAAGGAAGGAAGAAAGAAAGTAAGGAAGGAAGGAAGAGATGAGAGGAAGGAAGGAAAGAAGAGATGAGAGGAAGGAAGGAAGGAAAGAAGAGATGATAGGAAGGAAGGAGGAAAGGAAGAAGGAAGGAATTAAGAAAGAAAGAAAGAGAGAAAGGAAGGAAGGAAGAGATGAGAGGAAGGAAGGAACAAAAGAAGTAAGAAAGGAAGGAAGAAATAAAGGAAGGAATGAAGGAAGAAAGAAAGGAAGGCAGGAAGGAAGAGATGAGAGGAAGGAAGGAAGGAAATATGTAAGAAAGGAAGGCATAAAGAAAGGAAGGAATGAAGGAAGAAAGGAAGCTAGTAAGGTAGGTATGAAGGAAAGGAAGGAGGTTGTGGAGAAGGAGTTGTGGGGAAAGAAACATGTTCATTTTGTTTGAAAAGAAATGCCCAGGATACCAGAATGAAGGAAGGAAGGAAGGAAGAAAGAAAGTAAGGAAGGAAGGAAGAGATGAGAGGAAGGAAGGAAAGAAGAGATGAGAGGAAGGAAGGAAGGAAAGAAGAGATGATAGGAAGGAAGGAGGAAAGGAAGAAGGAAGGAATTAAGAAAGAAAGAAAGAGAGAAAGGAAGGAAGGAAGAGATGAGAGGAAGGAAGGAACAAAAGAAGTAAGAAAGGAAGGAAGAAATAAAGGAAGGAATGAAGGAAGAAAGAAAGGAAGGCAGGAAGGAAGAGATGAGAGGAAGGAAGGAAGGAAATATGAAAGAAAGGAAGGAATGAAGGAAGAAAGGAAGCTAGTAAGGTAGGTATGAAGGAAAGGAAGGAGGTTGTGAGGAAGGAGGTTGTGGGGAAGAAGACATGGGTTCCCTTTTGTGTTGACAGGTTGACAAGCAGTGTGGGGGTGGTGAGTAATGGTATAATATGTCATTTTGACAGCTGCCTTACCCTGACTCAGTAAATTTAGATGTCCACACACACACACACACACACACACACATAGCTTGGAGCTTTGAAGTGCTAATTGCAGTTGATGGAAAGTGTCCAGTCATTATATATGTGTATATATATTATAGAACAATAGTAATAAACATTTTTTTTTTTATTGTTGCTTGGTGTAAACAAGTTTTGTAAACAATATATTGATACTAATGTTTGTGCGATTATTGTGTTGCATACGAGTGTATATACAGTGGTCCCTCGGTTTTCGTGCATCTCCAAACTCGAACATTTATGTAAGTGTATTTTCGTAAGTACTGTTGCAAGTGTATTTTTGGGGGTCTGAAATAGACTAACCTACGTGACATTATTTCTTAAGGAAGTAAATTCATTCGGTAATGGCACTTGAGCAGCATTCTGGAACGAATTTTCGGCGAAAACCGAGGGACCACTGTATATACATTGCACCTTACTTTGGTCTCACAGGCCACATAAGTTACGTAAAAAAATAAAATAGTGAAAAAAACAAGAAACCTACGAAAGGAAGTAAACCAAAGTTTACCGGGTGAGTGGCATTCACCACTGTTGCCATACGTGGCTTATTTTTTGCCAACTTTACCCCTCTATATCTCGGTAAGTACTGATCGAAAATTTTTTGGGGGATTTAAACAATCAGAAAAATAATCTTAACATTTTGATAAGAAAAAATAATTTTTTTTTTTTTTGAATATTTTGTGACATGAAATGACAGTTTCAGAAAGGGGTCTCCGACAGTCAAAGGGTTAACCTTCCTTATCTTCCTTCTTCCTGAATTGCGAACCACTTGCCACTTAAAGTGGCTGCCACTCTCCAACTCACTGCTGGTAACCTTTTCCTCCTTACCAGCTCCAACTATTTCTAGACAATAGTATGTGACCAAGGCAGGTGAAAATGTTCACCTGTCAGTGTGTTTGTGGCTATTTGAGTACTATTTCAGTACCTAATATAAGTGTCAGAACAAATATTGGCTATGGAATCACAAGAACTACTGCAAATTGTAATTATCAGAACATAAAAATTACATAAAAAAAAACAAGAAAAAAGGTGTATCGGCAATATTTCTGCAAGCGGCAGGACTCCGTGTTGCTGTCAGGTGAGCATCCAGTGCCAACTTCGCCGTCTTATATCTCGGTAAGTACTGACCCTAATTTTTTTTTTATCCTATCACATGTAGAAAAATGCCCTTTTCATTGTTAGATTTTTTTTTTTCAAAATATTCGATGCGCTGGGCGAGAGAACGTAGATCTATGTTTGGACAGTTAATGGGTTAATTCATGCAAACTACATTATTTGTATGGCATAAAGCAATAAATGTTTACATTATTATTATTAAAGTGTTAATGAGCATTTAGTGCTCCTGCACTGTTTTATTATGATTTAAACCAATTATCCACTGTAATGAAACTATATTGCAGAGCATGTGATAAGCTGCGATGTGTTGCATGTGACTCCTCGGTGATAATGATTGATGGATTCTCCTGGGGCAATATGACGGATTATCTATTCCTGCGTAATAATTACCCTGAAGTCAGTCGTTTGCGAGCCCGTCTGGATTCTCAGCGTGGAAGTCGAGCTTATGCTTGTCAGTGCCAGCATAACTCTGTGAGAGAAACTAAGAACATCAAGAGTGAATATAATTTAAAATGGGTCTGTGGAGGACATTAAACACAATAAGGTTTGTTTTGACAAAGTAGACACATGTGCAACACTTGGGTATCTTTACTGATGAAATGTTTTGCCACACAGTGGCTTCATCAGTCCTAAACAAAGAAGATTGTTGAAGATTGGATGTAATCATCTCCAGGCTGAGGGACTGATTACCTCAAACTCCTTCTGATCTTCATCATTCTTCTTTGTACAGGACTGATTAAGCCACTGTGTGGCAAAACATTCCCACAATAAAGATACCCAAGTGTTGCACCGGGCACATGTGTCTAATTTATCACCTTGTCGGTTCTCTGAATCATTCATCTACAAAGTTAGTTATACTTAATAATAATTTACTCACATTGTAAATAAAGTGTTCTTAAAGAAATCATTCAGTTGTTTGCAATGACAAAAAAAAATATATATCTACTGAGGTTATGTCATTTTATCATCAATAATAATGCTTGTGTACTTACAAAATATTAATCAAATCAGAGGAATAAGTTTTGAATACTAGGGATTTATCATATTTTAATAATCATAAATGTACGCAGAAATAAAGTAATAATTAGTAATCAAGATGCAGTTATGTTTATGTAAGGCATAATATATCATATATAATTCTCGAGGAAAAAATAAAACTACTGTACCATGTATCCCACCTGTGTGCACTCCTATACCATGAATCCCACCTGTATGCACTCCTGTACCATGGATCCCACCTGTATGCACTCCTATACCATGTATCCCACCTGTATGCACTCCTATAAAAAGGATCCCACATGTATGAACTCCTAAACCATGTACCCCACCTGTGTGCACTCCTATACCATGTATCCCACCTGTGTGCACTCCTATACTATGTATCCCACCTGTGTGCACTCCTATACCATATATCCCACCTGTGTGCACTCCTATACCATGTATCCCACCTGTGTGCACTCCTATACCATGTATCCCACCTGTGTGCACTCCTATACCATGTATCCCTCCTGTACCATGTATCCCACCTGTGTGCACTCCTGTACCATGTATCCCACCTGTGTGCACTCCTGTACCATGTATCCCACCTGTGTGCACTCCTATACCATGTATCCCACCTGTGTGCACTCCTGTACCATGTATCCCACCTGTGTGCACTCCTGTACCATGTATCCCACCTGTGTGCACTCCTGTACCATGTATCCCACCTGTGTGCACTCCTGTACCATGTATCCCACCTGTGTGCACTCCTGTACCATGTATCCCACCTGTGTGCACTCCTGTACCATGTATCCCACCTGTGTGCACTCCTATACCATGTATCCCACCTGTGTGCACTCCTGTACCATGTATCCCACCTGTGTGCACTCCTATACCATGTATACCATATGTGTGTCCTCCTATACCATGTATCCCACCTGTATGCACTCCTATACCATGTATCCCACCTGTATGCACTCCTGTACCATGTATCCCACCTGTGTGTACTCCTGTACCATGTATCCCACCTGTGTGCACTCCTGTACCATATATCTCACCTGTATGCACTACCATGTATCCCACCTGTATGCACTACCATGTATCCCACCTGTATGCACTCCTATACCATGTATCCCACCTGTTTGCACTCCTGTACCATGTATCCCACCTGTTTGCACTCCTGTACCATGTATCCCACCTGTGTGCACTCCTGTACCATGTATCCCACCTGTATGCACTCCTGTACCATGTATTCCACCTGTGTGCACTCCTGTACCATGTATCTCACCTGTATGCACTACCATGTATCCCACCTGTATGCACTCCTGTACCATGTATCCCACCTGTGTGCACTCCTATACCATGTACCCCACCTGTGTGCACTCCTATACCATATATCCCACCTGTGTGCACTCCTATACCATGTATCCCACCTGTGTGCACTCCTATACCATGTATCCCACCTGTGTGCACTACTATAGCTCAGTGATACATCATTCAGCTCACAACTGAAAGGGCCCAGGTTTGATCTGTGGGCAAGGTGAAATATAAAGGCAAGTCTCCTTGTACTGGCTGTTTGTTTAGCTATGGGCAAACTGGTACCTGGGTGTTAGTCAGGTGTTGCAGGTTGCATCCTAGGAGAGAGAGAGAGAGAGAAAGAGAGGGAGGGAGGGGGGGATAGAAGCATTTCATTGGATATAAACACACACTGCTTGATTTCCTGGGACTGTCCTTGATTATTAACCCTCTGGGGTTAGTAATCCTAAGTCTTTTTTAATGCATTGCTATACCACGTAACCTACCTGTATGTAACTACTAAACCAAGTAACTCACCTGCATGTACTACTAAACCAAGTAACTCACCTGTATGTACTACTAAACCAAGTAACTTACCTGTATGTACTACTAAACCAAGTAACTCACCTGTATGTACTACTAAACCAAGTAACCCATCAGTATGTACTACTAAACCAAGTAACCCACTTGTGGAATGGTTCTGTAGAATGGTTTAAGTCCTACCTGAGCAACAGGTAACAAATTGTCATCAGCAACACAGAATCAGAACCCCTGCCAATAGCATGTGGGTTCCCCAAGGTAGTATTCTGTGTCCTTTACTCTTCTGTGTTATGTGAATGACATGCCTATCAATGTCAAATGCAAGCTACTATTGTATGCAGATGATAGTGCTCTGTTCATATCATGTAAAGACCCACAAGACATTGCTAATGTACTATCATTAGAACTAGAGTCCTGTAGCAAATGGTTGGTAGACAACAAATTATCACTACACCTCAGGAAAACGGAAGCCATAATCTTTGGGACAAAACATAAATTGAAAAGGGTAAATAATTTTAACATCCAGTGTAATGGGAAAAATATTATTACAGTAAATTCAGTGAAATGCCTGTGAATCCCCTTTGACCCAAGCATATCAGGAGAACTAGTAGGGAACAGTGTAGTAAAGAAAGCGAATGCCAGATTAAATTTCCTCTACAGACAACGTAGTGTCTACCAACAGAGGCTCACAGGACCCTATGTCTAACTCTCATACAATGTATTATAGACTACTCTTGCTCTTCATGATAGTACTTTGCCTTAATGAAAAAAATTGAAAAATAAACTACAAATCACCCACCCAAAACAAAATGGTGAAATTCATTCTGGACCTGGGTCCAAGAGAGCATGTAGGCCAGAATGAATTACAACAACTGGATATGCTGAATGTTGAAGACAGGGTAAAACAACTAAAGCTAATTTACGTTTATAAAATTGCTCACAAGCAGTGTAACCAATATCTTACTGCCAATTTTGTTAAGGCCGGGAACCAAAGCAATTATAGTACAGTGGACCCTCGGTTTTCGTGCACCTCCAAACTCGAACAATTATGTAAGTGTATTTTCGTAAGTGCTTTTGTAAGTGTACTTTTGGGGGGTCTGAAATGACTAATCTAATTTATATTTGTTCTTCTTTCAACACGTCAGCCGTTTCCCACTGAAGCGGGGTGGCCCAAAAGGAAAAACGAAAGTTTCTCCTTTTACATTTAGTAATATACAGTGGACCCTCAGTTTTCGGTCATCTCCAAACTCGAACATTTATGTAAGTATAATATTGTAAGTGCTTGTGGAAGTGTATTTTTGGGGGTCTGAAATAGACTAACCTACGTGACATTATTTCTTAAGGAAGTAAATTCGTTCGGTAATGGCACTTGAGCAGCATTCTGGAATGAATTTTCGGCGAAAACCGAGGGTCCACTGTATACAGGAGAAAGGGTTACTAGCCCCTTGCTCCCGGCATTTTAGTCGCCTCTTATGACACGCATGGCTTACGGAGGAAGAATTCTGTTCCACTTCCCCATGGAGATATTTGTTCTTATGGGAACAAATTCGTTTGGTAATGACACTTAAACAGCATTCTGGAAAGAATTTTCAACGAAAACCGAGGGTCTACTGTACAGTGGACAACCACTACCACCCTCTACCACAATCACTGCCATCCTCTACCACCATCACTGCCATCCTCTACCACCATCACTACCACCCTTTACAACCACTACCACCATCACTACCACCATCTACCACCATCACTACCACCCTCTACCTCCACCATTTTCGTATTTTTCTTCAAACTGTTTCTATTTGGGCCCATGGTGGCTTATTTATCAGTTGCAAGGACAAAAAAGAATGGAATATTACGAAATGTATCATATGAACGTGTGGGATCGTGCTCACTCGCTGATAAACAATGGCACACTGACTGTGAATGGTGTGTGGGGCTGCTCATAGGTGTTCAGGATAAACGACTGTTAGCGAGTCAAATAACAATCTGTGAGGCAATATTTTGACGAAAAAACGTTACGATTGGCGAAAATTACGAAATCTGATGCTTACGAAAAATGGGGCTCCACTGTACTATTAAACCAAGAAACCCACCTGTATATACTACAGGTCGGCCATGACTAATCCAGCATCATTGGGACCTGTAGTGTGCTGGCTTGCTGCTGTGGATTTACAACCATCTGCACAATTTCTGACTCAGTATAATGATGAAATTTGAGTCAGTATAATGATGAAATTTGAGTCAGTATAAGGATGAAATTTGAGTCAGTATAAGGATGAAATTTGAGTCAGTATAATGATGAAATTTGAGTCAGTATAATGGTGAAATTTGAGTCAGTATAATGATGAAATTTGAGTCAGTAAAATGATAAAATTTGAGTCAGTATAATGATGAAATTTGAGTCAGTGTAATGATGATATTTGAGTCAGTATAAGGATGAAATTTGAGTCAGTATAAGGATGAAATTTGAGTCAGTATAATGATGAAATTTGAGTCAGTATAATGGTGAAATTTGAATCGGTATAATGGTGAAATTTGAGTCAGTATAATGGTGAAATTTGAGTCAGTATAATGATGAAATTTGAGTCAGTATAATGATGAAATTTGAGTCAGTATAATGATGAAATTTGAGTCAGTATAATGATGAAATTTGAGTCAGTATAATGATGAAATTTGAGTCAGTATAATGATGAAATTTGAGTCAGTATAATGATGAAATTTGAGTCGGTATAATGATGAAATTTGAAATTATGCTAGCCGTAATTAGTGCCGGATTACTGATGGAACCGGATAACTGATTGCCGGATTAGTGATGGCCGACCTGTACTATACCAAGTAACCCACCTGTATGTACTACTATACCAAGTAACCCACCTGTATGTACTACTATACCAAGTAACCCACCTGTATGTACTACTATACCAAGTAACCCACCTGTATGTACTACTATACCAAGTAACCCACCTGTATGTACTACTATACCAAGTAACCCACCTGTATGTACTACTATACCAAGTAACCCACCTGTATGTACCACTATCACTATAATCCCACCTGTATGTACTACTATACCAAGTAACCCACCTGTATGTACTACTATACCAAGTAACCCACCTGTATGTACTACTATACCAAGTAACCCACCTGTATGTACTACTATACCAAGTAACCCACCTGTATGTACCTACTATACCAAGTAACCCACCTGTATGTACTACTATACCAAGTAACCCACCTTTATGTACCACTATACCAAGTAACCCACCTGTATGTACTACTATACCAAGTAACCCACCTGTATGTACCACTATACCAAGTAACCCACCTGTATGTACTACTATACCAAGTAACCCACCTGTATGTACCACTATACAGTGGTACCCCGACTTACGATATTTTTTCATTCCAGAATGCTGTTCAAGTGCCATTACCAAACGAATTTATCTCCATAAGAAATGATGTAAAATAGACTTGTCCTTTTAGACCCCCAAAATTACACTTACAAAAGCATTTAAAAAAATCAACTTACATAAAAGGGTGTGTTTGGGGACCATCGTAAGTCGGGGTACCACTGTACCAAGTAACCCACCTGTATGTACTGCTAAACCATGTAACCCATCTATATGTACAGTACTATACCATGTAACCCACCTATGTGTACTACTATACCATGTAACCCACCTATATGTGCTGCTATACCATGTAACCCACCTATATGTACTGCTGTACCATGTAACCCACCTATATGTACTGCTGTACCATGTAACCCACCTATATGTACTGCTATACCATGTAACCCACCTATATGTACTATAGGTCGACCATCACTAATCCGGCACTAATTTCGGCTAGCATAATTTCAAATTTTATCATTATACTGACTCAGAAATTGTGCAGATGGTTGTAAATCCACAGCAGCAAGCCAGTGGAGGAGAAAGAGTGATGAAAATGAGGAAGATGTAGCAGTCTCTATTGTTAGGTTAATTAAGTGTATTCTAACCTAACCACTCTGTAATCCAGCAAACTCAATAATCCGGCACACTACAGGTCCTAATGATGCCGGATTAGTGATGGCCGACCTGTACTATACCATGTAACCCACCTGTATGCACTATTGGATTATTTTCTCTGATTACTGTTGTATACCTGAAGAACAAATTAAGAAGTCATAACATATACAATAGTTAATATTATATTTTCTACATTTGCTGTTTGGCACCAAGTTAGGGACTCATTAATAATAATAGTGTTTTGTGATGTCAGCATGGTTGTTTAACACATTTATAATGGGGATGTAAAAGACGTGAATGCTAGGTTCTTGGGGAGAGATCAAATGGAAATGAATCTAATACAAAGGGGTAGTTCTCACAGTTGCTCTTTGTCAGTGGCACTGTTGTTTTGGGAAATTTTGAAGAGGAGCTGTGAAGGTTGGTGGTGGAATTTGGTACAGTATGTAAAAGAAGGAAATTAAAGTGAAGCAAGAATATAGCAAGGTGATGAATCTAACAAGAAGTCTGGGCACTGAGATATTGGATATAAGGTTAAAGACAGAGTATGGAATTTTTTTTTTTTTCAACAAGTCGGCTGTCTCCCACTGAGGCAGGGTGACCCAAAAAGAAAGAAAATCCCCAAAAAGAAAATACTTTCATCATCATTGAACACTTTCACCTCACTCATACATAATCACTGTCTTTGCAGAGGCGCTCAGATACGACAGCTGAGAATAAGTCCCTCCCAACTGTCACTAGTTAATGTATTTTAATGTTTGGACTTCTGTTGAAAGACATTTATATGGATGCAAAAAGTGATATGTGCCAAGTGTATAGTGGTACCAATGCTTTGATAAATGTCAGACATGAGCTTTAAATGTTGCAGCAAGGGAAAGGTTAGAGGCAGTGAAGATGTAATGTTTGAGAGCACTATGTGGAGTGAATATCACGTCTAGAATTAAGAGCATAGAAATTTGAAGACAGTGTGGGGGTTACAAAACTTATAATTTAGAGAGCTAAGGAGGGATTTCTAAAGTGATTTGGGCATTCAGAAAGGATGGAATGGAATAGAATGACCAAGAGAAGTGTCTTAATCTGTGGTGGAAGGAAGAGGGGTAGGGGGCATCACAAGACGGGTTAGTGGGAGCAGGTTAAGGAGGGTTTGAGTACTAGGAGTTTGAGCATCCAGCATACTTGTGTGAGCATGTTAGATCTTTTAAGTGGGGGATGTGGTTTTTATAGCTTTACGTATATACTATTTAAGTGTGAGCAAGTTAACAATTAATGAAGGGATATAAGAAACCTGTTAGCCAGACTTGAATTTTGGAGGTGGAAAGTACTGTGCCTGCATGCTGAAGACGAGTTGGCAATATTGCAGTTCAGAGGCTTATTTGAATTATGATGTGTGTGCACTTCTCCCAAGACAGCTGTTGAGTGTATGATGAGGAATGCTCTTTCTTGTGTGGGTCATCCTACTTTGGCAAGAGACTGCTAGTGTGTTAAAATATTATGAGGTGAAATGCTGTATGTAAAAAATATATTAAATAATCTCTATGTTTTACTTATTCTAGGTAGTAGGTTGGTAGACAGCAACCGCCCAGGGAGGTACTACCGTCCTGGCAAGTGAGTGTAAAATGAAAGCCTGTAATTGTTTTACATGATGGTAGGATTGCTGGCATATTTTTTCTGTCTCATAAACATGTAAGATTTCAGGTACATCTTGCTACTTCTACTTACACTTAGGTCACACTACACATTCATGTGCAAGCATATATATACACACCCCTCTGGGTTTTCTTCTATTTTCTTACTAGTTCTTGTTCTTATTTCCTCTTATCTCCACGGGGAAGTGGAACAGAATTCTTCCTCCGTAAGCCATGTGTGTCGTAAGAGGCGACTAAAATGCCGGGAGCAAGGGGCTAGTAACCCCTTCTCCTGAATATATTACTAAATGTAAAAGGAGAAACTTTCGTTTTTTCTTTTGGGCCACCCTGCCTCGGTGGGAAACGGCCGACGTGTTGAAAGAAAGAAAGAAGTTTTGCTTAGTACTACCAGTATGTCAAAGAATAAACAAATTTGTTTGACTGGCCAGCCTAAGCTGTCAGTTATTGGCTCAATAATTCTCTTTAGGATAATCATTTGTACAGAAATTGTAAGATAATTCATTTGTTAATGGATTATGTTTTTTTATTAATTATTAAGTATCATTTAATGAGTCCTGGATATGGGAAGTACAGTGCCTGCACTCTGAAGGATGGGTTGGGATGTTGATGTTTGAGGAAGGGGTAAGTCATTGAACTGTAATGTCTGTGCACTCCTGGTAAGACAGCTGTTACTTTTTTTTGGGTCACCCAACCTTATTTGGAGATGTCTGAAGTATGTGTGTTGTAGCACAGAAGCCTTTAATTTCCTGGTCTCTTTCAGTAAATGTACTGTTATATTTTTCTTGAACCTGTGTGGCAGCTTTGACTTGCTCTTAGACAGTGGTCTGTCTCAGCAAACAGCATAATTATTAGGGATGTTTGGAATGTGCATTGATGCTATGAAAAGATTGTTGGTATAATGACATAATTTAGATGTTCTAAAACTGTTTGAAACAGTTAAAAGTAGCATATGCCTAGAGCACTGAAATATCCACAAGATGGAAGAAGAGTTTCATGTACCACTTGTAACTTTTGTGAACAATCAGAAAAATCAGTCTGCATGTCACATTTGTCTGTGTATAATGTATGGCCCTTACCAAGATATAGTTAGATCATTTTTCTCACCACATCACCTGAGATGCCCAATAATTTCCTGGTCTCTTTCAATATTTTGCTTCCTGTGTACACAGATCTAATACCAGGCCAGTTTCACAATCACACAACACTAACAGCTTGATGCCAAACCATTTTCTCTTGCAAGGTATATACTGCCTGAACAACAGTCTACCTTTGAAAAGTATCAAAAACTCATCAGTAAGAAGGTTCTTGAAGGGATAAAAATACACACTGAACTCCTGTTTCAGATACATAAACACATCCTTAATTTTGTGTAGCGTACGTAACAGTAGAAAAAATCTGTTGACTGGGATAAGATAACTGAAGGCTGGGGTACAAATTAGGCAGCCAGTGGACCAGTATGATTGAATATTGTGCTTACACATGTGGCATAAGTGTTAGTGGCAAAGAAGAGATACATGTCAGCCACAGTTGTCTCCTTCCACCGGTGTCGTTGTGATTGTAGTGAAACCAACATGTTTGCCATCACATAATCAAAGTATCTGTTAGTTTTCCTCACAGTAATTTCCATCACAGGTTAATAGAAAATTAGTTCAAGGAATTCAAGTTCACTGGCAGTGTTTCCAAGAGTACAGTTAAGCAGGATTCCACTATGAGTGTCATCAGATTGAAGGAAATTGAGCACAAAATTTGCATGTTCCTGCAAATCCCAGATGCAGTCTGGTGATGGATGTTGGGTATTAATAGCTGGTTGTGGTCATGCAAGTTGTTGTGTGTCGGTTGTGGAGGCAGCCGTGGGTTGTTGTTGTGTCAAGTGTGGACATTGACTCCCAGCCTGAGCTGGCACTTCTGCTGCATCCCTCATATCACCACCTACTGCTGTATGTGGTGGTTTCATTACAAACAGTCTATTGTCCATCCCAGTTGATGCATCTTTATTGTCACTATCACCGTGTGTTGCTGGTGTTGGTTCCTGGGATGTACTCCATCTCCTCAGCATAGCATATGACACTGTACCAGACCACATTTGGCTCCGTATAAATTGACACTTTACCTGTGACTGTTGTTCATCACTGTTATTATTTGAGTGGTCATCAATAGCTAGGAAATCAAAATCCTCATCACTATCATCACCATTACTCACATCTGATCCTAGGCCACAGGAGAATATAAGCTTTCGCTTATGGTGTTGTAGAGATGAACATGTTTCAGACGGACCAGCCAAAAAAATCTATGGTTGTGAGTCATCAGGGTTTTCAACAATATTTCTGGCATCCCAAGCATCACTTTCAGTCACTAAATGTTCAAAAACCATAGAACTCATATTCACTTCCATATTCCTTGTTGTTAGAACTTTCACTTGGCTATCATGCACATTGCGTCAATGTCTACATCGTCATTCATAGTAGTCAGACTCTTACAGTGCATTACAGGCTATCCAGAAATTTAACTCCCTTCATCTCATTGTTCTTTGCATTCAACTTTGCTTATGCTGCATTTCTAGTAAGTACAAAACTGTCTGTTTTTCTGGGTCCCGGGACATGTCAATGTTTGGGTAACAAACAAGCAGACTCAGCTATTCATGGCCTCCCAATTCCTTCTTACTCAGATTATTTTTCAGTAATCTTTTGACAAATCCACGACTGATACCAACAACATTCTTCCTAGTTAGTCCACAACAAATTGCTTTCTGTCAAATGGTGTTTAGATTTCTGGCAGTCGTCTTCCCACCACTGTTGTGTTTGGAAGACTGCACTCTCCCATCTACATATTGGCCACATGCATCTCACTTGGACATCTGATGGAAAAATGCCTGTCACTGCTCTGTGAAGACTGTAGAGTTGTACTGTCACTTCATCATATGTTAATAGATTGTCCAGCTTAGCCTCTTCAAGGGGGGCTCCTTGGCATGGTGAAGAGGCTCTTGGTCTGAGGAATTAGACCTTTTGGTCTCCTTCCTCAGACCAAGCCTAATTACCCCCCAATCCCCCCTTCCCTATCCCATCCTCCCTTTTTTCCTTTCCTCCTCCACCCCATCTCTCCCCTATTTCCTTCCTATTTTTAGCCTTTGGGATTCTTCCCACAGGCATTCTAGTTCCTAGGTAGGGGGAAGGGTACCAGGGTCCATTCCATTCCGTTGAGGTCCTTGGCGGTGGTGTAGTTTGCCGTGGAATCTGGATCACCTGGAGGTGTCCCGATCAATCTCCTGTCTCCCAGGGGGTGGCTTGGGGTGTCTTTCGGGTAACGGGTGTATCTCTGGAGGTTGCCTGTCGGATTCCAGGGGGTGGTGGCCGAAGGAGGTATGCTTTGTGGCGGTTGTCCAGCTGCCCTCTCTTTTGTCCGCCAAGGTGGCTCAGCAGATGTGAGGTTGCTATCCCGGATTGCTGGTTTACTGGCATGAAGGGTAGGGTATGGCATGAGTTCCATGCCGCATCTGCACTACTTACGGTGCTGGGGTCCTCTTGGGCGTGGAGGGGAATTTACGGCCCTTTTTTGCCTCCTACGAGTTATTCTTCCACATTCCCCCTTTTTTTTTCTTTCTTTTTTATCTGAAAAATAACAAGAAAGAAGTGACATAACCATGGAGTTCCAAATCTATGAACCTCTTCGCAAATCATGGCTTATTTACAGTGGAATATCCGCGGCCTCAGAGGTAACCGGGGTGAGCTCCAGGTGTTGTTCTTCCAGTTTTCCCCTGTTTGTATTTGTTTACAAGAACCCAAATTATGCTCCACTGTTAGCTATCCCATCTCGGGCTATGATTTATTATATTCATCGGATCCTTTTCCTGATGGAACCTTTAACCCTTTGGGGGTCCAAGGACCCTCTCAAAAACTCGTTTTCAAGGTCCAAGAATTTAAAAAAAAAAAAAAAAAAATTCTTATGAAATGATAGAGAATCTTTTTCCGATCATAACGCCACAAAAATTATGAAATTTGATGGAAAACTAATGGAATTATGCTTTCGCGAAGTTAGCGGTATCGATGACATTTACGCATCGTTGATTTCGCCCACTTTGAGCCCTATTTTCGGCAAATTCCAATGTTTCAGTCTACTAAAATTATAGCTATTTCGCTAGAACTCCATTTCTTCTATCGATTGAGTACAAGAAACCGCCTATTTACCAATTTCAACTACCCAAAATAGTGGTGAGAAAATGGCAATTTGGCCAATTTCACACAAATTTCAAACGATGCCAATTTCAAAATAGGATCCATAATAAACAAGGCAGACATTCCTGGCACTAAAATAACATCTCTGTTCATTAGTCATGTCTCCAGGCCCCTCTTACATTACTTTTGCTTTCCATTTTTAATTTTTATTCTCACAAAAAATAGAAGATTTAGTTATGTATACAATGGCATCATTGTAAAAATGGTATAAATAATATCAGCGCACTTGTGCAAGAATATTAGACTCTCCAGTTGATGTGTATTGGACGCATGGTGTGATTTGTTTACTCTTGAACATCGGCCAAAATCGAAAATTTTTGCTACTTTGCGCTCAGTTTCAAGGTACTTGTCATCGTGAAACCAGTCAAAATTATCTCTATTTCTGTAATATATCATCTATTCTATAAAATGAGACTAAGAAAACGAGAATACAAGAATAAATACCATACGAATATAGACTGCAAAGTCGCTGTTTTAAACCAAAAACACGGTCAGTTTTTTTTTTCCTCATTGTGCACTGTGTGGTGCAGGAATTTTTTTTATACTGCGCACACTGACCGCACAGACCCATTCTATCACATCTAGGCCTAACAGCCTGTTTCGGCTTGATTTGAGGGCGCTAGAATTTAGGCGTACTAGTATGACCATAACCCCAGGGCGTAAGCCGTACTAGTACGACCGAAACCCCGAAAGGGTTAATGAAAGTGCACTTCTTATACGCACCAGTATTCCATACCGTCAGCTCTTTGTTCATACTTCGCTGCATTACACTGCAGCCTGTATTCACTTGAATAAGCGCTCAGCTGGGCGCCACGCGGACACGTCCGGTACGAATGTCGTTACCCGAAGCAAACATCGTTACCCGCAATCATTTTTTTTTACGTTATAAATATCGTTACCCGAAACTATCGTTAACTGACAGCATCGTTACCCGAGGTATGACTGTACTTGGAGGTATAATATCTTGGCTCTGAAGCAATCTACCATTTTTTCTTAAGAACTTCTTAACTGAACGACATTTCTGTGGTCGGGTTAATAATATGCTTTCTTCGGGCTTTGTCCAAGCTGAAGGTGTCCCTCAGGGGTATGTTCTGAGCACAACACTTTTTCTCCTTGCTATAAATGATCTGGCCTCTGTTCTTCCATCCAATATTTGGTCATTGCTCTATGTTAATGACTTTGCTATAGCTTGTGCAGGTGCTGACTGTTACCTCATTACAGTTTTTCTCCAACATGCGGTCAACCGTGTTTCCGATTGGGCCATCACTCATGGGTTTAAATTTTCTAGTACAGTGGACCCTCGGTTAACGAAAAAAATTCATTGAAGAAGCCTGCTCAAGTGCCATTACCGAACGAATTTACGTCCTTAAGAAATAATGTCATGTAGGTTAGTCTATTTCAGACCCCCAAAACTACACTTCCACAAGAACTTACAAAATTATACTTACATAATTGCACGATTTCCGGGGTATTCGTTAACCGAGGGTCCACTGTATACTAAAACTCTCCAAATTACTTTCACTAGACGTTCTGTCGTCTCTGATCGTCCATTGTACCTATATGGCTCGCGTATCCCAGAACGTGATACAGTCAGGTTTCTAGGCCTTCTGTTTGACCCTAGGTTATCCTAGAAACCTCACATTACCTCTCTGAAGGCAACTTGTCATAGCCGGCTGAACCTCCTTAACCCTTTCAGGGTCCAAGGGGGGTCTCCGAATCTCGTTCTCAGGGTCCATGAATTTCAAAAAAAAAAAAAAATTATTTTTTCTTATGAAATGATAGTTTTTTTTTCTAAATCTAATAGGCTAAAAAATACATTTTTGCGATCAATACTCACCGAGATATAGAGATTTGAAGTTGGCGAAAATGGAGCCGGTGTCGGCAACATCGCCGACTGCCGGTCACCCGGTAATATTTTTTTTTCTTTCTTGGACTTGTTTTCTGATCGAATTTTGTTTTTTTTGTTGCAAATAACTTTTATGGCCTGTGAGACCAATATAAGTGCTGTTTTTCAAATATTCACTCACTATTTATTACACAATATTCACATGAAGTTTCTTTCACTAATTTGTTTACACAATGTATTTACAAATTTTTACAATAACAAATATTAGTTATTTATATTGTTCAATCATATATATACATACATAGAGTCACTGGACATGTTTCTAGAAGTTCTGCAGCCTGTGGAAGTCTCTGAAACATGGTTCCATGCACAGTGGTGTTTCACATTCCACACACATAAACGAGTGTCTTTGCGTTGTTGTGGGCGTTTTTTTGTATGTGCACAGACAAAACACCTCTTCTGAGCCTTTTTCTTGCAAGCAGTAGCAGGCAGTTTTGTTAGGAAGTGTTCACCACCAAGCCTCAGACGAGAGGGTAGGTGTTGATGACTTGGTGTTGGGCGTGTTTCTATTGCAGGTGTTGCTCCTTGGTACTTGAATATTATTTGTCTGATGACAGACAAACAAAAATCGCCATATGGTGGTTTGTTTGTGGTCTTCAACTTATAGATATTATAAGCATTGAGCATGGTAATGTCCAGAATGTGAAAAAAGAGTTTTATGTACCACTTGTAACTCTTGCGAACACAATCAGCAAACCCAATTTGCATGTCACATTTGTCCACTAAGCGCATATTGAGAGTGTAGTCAATCACAGCTGCAGGTTTTAGAATGGGTTCATCGGTCTCTCTACTCACCCTGCCAGTGTCTGTCATTTCGTTAGGGTGAATAGATGACAACAGTGTGACATCTCGTTGTCATGCCACCGAAATGCCATGATGTCATTGGCAGCAAACGCTTGCACCTGACCTCTACGAGTGCCTGCACTGAACCTAGGCATATGCTTACGATTTGCACGCACTGTACCGCACACATCTGTCAAGTTCACTCGCAAAAAATCACTGAGGGAGGGGCTTGTGTACCAGTTATCAGTATATAATATATGCCCCTTACCAAGATATGGTTCCATCATTGTTCTAACCACATCACCAGAGATACCCAATAACCTCCTGGTATCTTGCAATGTATAACTTCCGGTGTACACAATAATATCCAATACAATACCACTGGAGCAATCACAAAGCACAAACAACTTTATACCAAAGCGTTTCCTCTTGCTTGGTATATACTGCTTGAACGACAGTCTACCTTTGAACAGAATCAGTGACTCGTCAATAACAAGCTTCCTGAAGGGATAAAAATGCATATTGAATTTCTCTTTCAGATACAGAAACACATTTCTAATCTTATATAACCTATCGTTTCTGTCAGGGGTGGTTTTGTCTGAAAAGTGAAGCATCCTCAGCAGTAGCACAAATCGATTCACTGATATTATATCACTGAAACCTGGTGTTGCAATCAGGCGGTCTGTCGACCAGTATGATTTGACACTGTGCTTATAAACATGAGGCATAAGCATTATTGTGGCAAAGAACAAGTACATCTCAGCCACAGTTGTCTCTTTCCACCTGTTGAGGCGTGATGTTGGTGAAAGTATTGTGTTTGCCATGGTGTACTCGTAGTATCTGTTGCTTTCCCTGACAATAATATCCATCAGAGGTTCATCAAAGAATAATTCAAAGCATTCCAGTTCACTGGCATTGTTCCCAAGTGGACAAGATGGGCGTATTCCACATTGACTTTCATCAAACTGATGGGGACTGGGAATAAAATTGTCAGCTGCTTGCCAATCCCAGGTGCGGTCTGCTGGTGGGTACTGGATATTTACAGGTGGTTGTGGGGGTTGTGGAGGTTGTGGGGTTGTGGGAGTGGAGGTTGTGGTTGTGGGGTTGGTGGGTGGGTGAGGGTTGCCTTTGTTGTAGCTGAGCTGACTCAGCGGCGTCGGTGCCAGCATGGTCCACTGCTGGTGCCTCGCGCCTGGCACCACCACCACTACCACTAACAGATGCTTGCGCATTTCTCATTCCAATTGCAACGCTATCATTGTCATTTTCACTATCACTTCCTGTTGTACCCCCACGGGATGTACTCCGAGATGTACTCCTTCCCCTTGGAACAGCATATGGCACGCTACCAGAGCGCATATACCGTCGTATATACTGACGCTTCACTGGAGAATATTCCACACCACTCTCGCTACTGGAACTGTTTTGAAGAGCTTGGAGTTCATATTCACTATCACTATCATCACCATTGCTCACATCAGAGTCTGGGATATGAGTAAATAACAGTTTCCTCTTTCGTTCTGGTACAATTGAGCGTGAACAAGATGCCACAGCACCGGAGGTGGGGGCTGAGGTCGTCTGGGTTTTCCTCAATATTACCGGTATTATGATCATTAGTTTCGGTCACAACTGCCTCAAAACCTTGAAACTCATCACCACTGACACTCCCATCGGTGTTAGAACTGTCACTGGGGAACAAAAGAGTCCCAATTCGCCGAGGAGTGAGGAGTTTCTTACCGCCAGGCATGGTGAAAAATGTGTACTAACATGGCGTTCCCACAATGCACCACTGGCTCCCCGATTTTTTTCCTACTGCGCACACTGACCACGCAGACCCATTCTCTCACCACTAGGCCTACCAGCCATTTCGCGCTTAATTTGAAGGCGCTAGAATTTATGCGTACTAGTACGTCAATAACCCCAGCGCGTAAGCCGTACTAGTACGTCAATAACCCTGAAAGGGTTAAAACCCTTGCTCATCTTTCATGGGGGCTGATCGTAGAACTCTCCTTCGACTACATTCAGCCCTAATTTTATCGAAACTCAATTATTCAGCGGCCTCTCCTGCAACTCTCTCTAGCCATCCATGACCAGGGATTACGTTTATGCCTCGGTGCTTTTCGCTCTTCACCAGTTGAGAGCCTCTATGCAGAGGTGAATATTCCATCCTTGTCTGATCGCCGTGATGCTCATTGCCTTCGCTATTATGTTCGCTCTCATGACCTCTGCAATCCTTCCATATACATTTATTTATTGTATAGGATAGTCACTGATATTAGTAGACCTTCTTTATTTGTTTGTTGCCCCTGTTTACTCCGTCCCTTATCTCTTTGCCTACATTCGCTTTTGTCTTCTCTTCAGTTACCACATTTCTATGTTCATGTAGCATGTCACTTTTCCCTACCCCCCTTGAGATGTTTCGACGGTTCGTGTCTGTTCTTTCCCACTGCCATGAGCGAAAGCCCAACTGCCTACGATGGCTTCTCGCTCTCTTTTTCTTAACCACTTCCGATCTCATTCTCATTCCATTGCATTGTACACTGATGGTTCCAAGTTTTCTGATGGCATCGGATTCGCAGCAGTGTTTCCGGACAGCGTCGTGCGAGGGCATTTATTATCCCCGGCTAGCATTTTTATGGCTGAATTGTATGCCATTCTCATAGCACTTATCTGTATTGCATCTATGCCTGTGTCACCATTCGTGGTCGTTTCAGACTCCCTTAGTTCTTTACAGGCTATACAAAAATTTGATACACCTTATTTCCTGCTTCTTTGTATCCAACTTTGGTTGTGCCGTATCTCTAGCAAGCACAAAGATATTGTTTTTTGTTGGGTCCCCAGTCATGTTGACATACAGGGCAATGAACAGGCAGACACTGCTGCACGGTCACCAGTACATGACCTCTCAGTTTCATATAGAGGTGTTCCATTCACAGACTATTTTGCTGTAATTGCTACCCACCTTTGCACCCGTTGGCAACAACATTAGTCTGATTATATTAAACCATGTGTAGGTTTCTGGCCATCTTCTTATCATCAGTGTCGAGGTTGGAAGACTACTCTCTCCCATCTTCACATCGGCCACACTCGTCTTACTCTCGGGTATCTCATGGAGAGGCGCCCTGTTCCACTCTGTGAGAATTGTCAGGTTCCAGTGTCTGTTAGCCACATTCCATTGGACTGCCCACTTTATCAACGAGCACACTGAATTTACCTCCGTCATCATCGCTCTACTACCCTTACTTTACCTTTCCTTCTTGCTGATGGACCCTCCTTTAACCCAGACTCTCTCATCGACTTTTTGACAGCTACTGATTTGCTGCACAAACTGATGATGATGCCTCTAGCACTCCTTACGGCTCTTTCTACCTCTTGCTACCCTCTACCCCTGCACTACCCACTGCCCCACTGCCCCACTGCACTCCATGACCTAATATTCATCCCACTCCCTCTTGCTACCCATTACCTCTGCATTCTTCCCTACCCAGTGGCACTGTATAGATAAGAGTAAGGTGATGAGGGTATCAAACGATTTAAATAAAGAAAAATTGGATATCACATTGGAGAGAGGGATTATGGAAGAAGTAAATGTTTTCAGATATTTGGGAGTTGACGTGTCAGCGGATGGGTTTATGAAGGATGAGGTTAACCATAGAATTGATGAAGGAAAAAAGGTGAGTGGTGCATTGAGGTATCTGTGGAGACAAAAAACGTTATCCATGGAGGCAAAGAAGGGAATGTACGAAAGTATAGTGGTACCAACACTCTTATATGGGTGTGAAGCATGGGTTGCAAATGCTGCAGCGAGGAGGAGGCTGGAGGCAGTGGAGATGTCCTGTCTAAGGGCAATGTGTGGTGTAAATATTATGCAGAAAATTCGGAATGTGGAAATTAGGAGAAGGTGTGGAGTTACTAAAAGTATTTGTCAGAGGGGTTGTTGAGGTGGTTTGGTCATTTAGAGAGAATGGATCAAAGTAGAATGACTTGGAGAGCGTATAAATCTGTAGGGAAGGAAGGCGGGTAGGGGTCGTCCTAGAAAAGGTTGGAGGGAAGGGGTAAAGGAGGTTTTGTGGGCGAGGGGCTTGGACTTCCAGCAAGCATGTGTGAGCGTGTTAGATAGGAGTGAATGGAGACGAATGGTTTTTGGGACATGACGATCTGTTGGAGTGTGAGCAGGGTAACATTTTGTGAAGGGATTCAGGGAAACCAGTTAATTGATTTAATTGGACTTGAGTCCTGGAAATGGAAAGTACAATGCCTGCACTTTAAAGGAGGGGTCTGAGATAGTGACAGCTGGGAGGGACTTTTCTCAGCTGTCGTATCTGAGCTCCTCTGCAAAGACAGTGATTATGTATGAGTGTGGTGAAAGTGTTGAATGATGATGAAAGTATTTTCTTTTTGGGGATTTTCTTTCTTTTTGGGTCACCCTGCCTCGGTGGGAGACGGCCGACTTGTTTAAAAAAAAAAAAAAAAAATAATAATAATATCGAGCCTAGCAGCAGGCATGCTGATAGGCTGGACAGACTAACTTGTTGCACCAACTATGAGTTTCCTCTTCCTTTTTGCACTCTCTCTTACCCCCACTAACTCCTGCCTCGCACACTTCTGCCCTTCACTCCCTCATTACCTTTACATATTCCTCCTTTCACACATTCCTACCTGCAGTGCTGCCTAACCCCTTTGGGTTTAACACTTAACTTGATTCTGTTCTTATTCTTTTATAGTAATGGATGTAATTTAGTGGGAATATTTCATGTGGCTGCTCACTTAATGGGGATAATTTCACGCTGAGCAAGGTAGGTAGACACAAATATTGTTATTCATCAATGTGTTTTGTTTTCTGTCACTGTATGACCCATTCAAATTTAGTGTTTTTTGGGTTTTTTAATATAATATTCATTCTGTTCAATGTACATTTAATCACACTCTCCCTGGTCATATTCAAAATAATCATATTGTATATCTGTTTAACATTTGTTCTCTCATTAGTAATTTTATGCCTAGATACTAATTTTGTATAAAGTTGAATCACTAATCCCAGTCTTTTGAAGTGGTCTGTGAACACAAAAAAGTGCATAATTATGTTAGAATTATACAGTGGACCCTTGAAAATCGTGAGAGGCCGCCGATTTTCAAAATGGATGATTTTCAAAACCATTTTCCCCATAAGAAATAATGTAAATCAAATTAATCCATTCCAGACACCCAAAAGTATGTAAAAAATATTTTTTTTTACATAAAATGTACATTTATCTACACAGAAAACAATGAGATATATACTGTACATAGTATAAAATAGTAATAAATTGACACTTACCTTTATTGAAGAGTTGTTGATGTGTGGAAGAAGGAAGGAGGGGAAAAGGTGGTGGTGTTGCTAGTGTTTGGAAGGGAAATCCCCTTCCATGAACACTTCAGGTACCAAGTCCTTTTCTGGGGTTACTTCCCTTCTTTGTTTTTTAATGGCACTAGGACCAGGTTGAGAGTCACTGGATTCCTTTCTTGCAAAATAACTGTCCAGAAAGGTCTGTTTCTGGTGGTTCTTTAAAATGTCCCTAAAATGTGACAAGACAGTGTCATTGAACATGTCACATACACGGTCTGCAACAGCTTTGTCAGGGTGATGCTCCTCCACCAATTTTTCCATCTTAGTCCACAATGTACACATCTCCTTAATCTCTGAAGAAAGCAACTTCTTCCTTCTCCCTTCCTCCTCCTCTGAAGCAATTTCCTGAGCTTTGGTCTGTTGTTCTTGCAGATTAACCCTTTGGGGGTCCAAGGACCATCTCCGAAACTCGTTCTCAGGGTCCAAGAATTTAAAAAAAAAAAAAAATTCTTATGAAATGATAGAGAATCTTTTTCCGATCATAACGCCACAAAAATTATGAAATTTGATCGAAAACTAACGGAATTATGCTTTCGCGAAGTTAGTTGTATCAATGACATTTACGCATCGGCGATTTCGCCCACTTTGAGCCCTATTTTCGGCAAATTCCAATGTTTCAGTCTACTAAAATTATAGCTATGTCGCTAGAACTCCATTTTTTCTATCGATTGAGTACAAGAAACCACCTATTTACCAATTTCAACTACCCAAAATAGTGGTCAGAAAATGGCAATTTGGCCAATTTCACACAAAATTCAAATGTTGCCAATTTCAAAATGGGGTCCATAATAAACAAGGCAGACATTCCTGGCACTAAAATAACATCTTTTCTGTTCATTAGTCACGTCTCCAGGCCCCTCTTACATTACTTTTGCTTTCCATTTTGAATTTTTATTCTCACAACAAATAGAAGATTTACTGTTATGTATACAACTGCATCATTGTAAAAATGGTATAAATAATATCAGTGCACTTGTGAAAGAATATTAGACTCGCCAGTTGATGTGTATTGGATGCATGGTGTGATTTGTTTACTCTTGAACATCGGACAAAATCGAACATTTTTGCTACTTTGAGCTCAGTTTCAAGGTACTTGTCATCGTGAAACCAGTCAAAATTATCTCTATTTCTGTAATATATCATCTATTCTATAAAATGAGACTAAGAAAACGAGAATACAAGCATAAATACCATACGAAAATAGACTGCAAAGTCGCTGTTTTAAACCAAAAACACGGTCAGAGTTTTTTTTTCCTCATTATGCACTGTGGTGCAGGAATTTTTTTTTATACTGCGCACACTGACCGCACAGACTCATTCTCTCGCATCTAGGCCTACCAGCCTGTTTCTGCTTGATTTGAGGGCGCTAGAATTTAGGCGTACTATTACGTCCAAAACCCTGGGGCGTAAGCCGTACTAGTACAACTGAAACCCCGAAAGGGTTAAGGTCCACCAGCTCTTCAGTGGTTAGTTCTTCATAGTGGTCCACCACCAACTCTTCCACATACTCATCACTAACCTCCATCCCCATGGACGTCCCCAATTCCACAATTTTTTCCAAAACTGGCATAGGGCTGTCAGATTCATCCCCAAACCCTTCAAAATCCCTCTTTTCAACACAATCTGGCCACAATTTTCTCCAAGCAGAGTTCACCGTCCTGGGAGTCACTTCCTGCCAAGCCTTACCTATAAGGCGTATGCAATTAAGGATATGGAAGTGATCTTTCCAGAACTCTCTTAGGGTCAACGTAGTGTCTGAGGTTATGTCAAAACACCTTTGAAACATTGCTCTGGTGTAGAGTTTTTTGAAGTTTGAAATGACCTGCTGGTCCATGGGCTGGAGGAGAGGAGTGGTATTAGGGGGCAAGAACTTCACTTCGATGAACTTAAAATCCTTCACCATTTGCTCTTCCATGTCATGAGGATGAGCAGGAGCATTGTCTATTACCAGGAGGCACTTAAGTGGCAATTTATTTTCCAGGAGGTATTTCTTCACACTGGGGGCAAACACTTCATTGAACCAATCAAGGAAAATTTCCCTGGTGACCCATGCCTTACTGTTAGCCTTCCAAAACACATAAATTAGCCTTGGCAACACTGTACTTCTTGAACACACTGGGATTTTCAGAGTGATACACGAGTAAAGGCTTCACTTTGAAATCACCACTGGCATTGGCACAAAGCATAAGAGTTAGCCTGTCTTTCATAGGCTTGTGTCCTGGCAGTGCCTTTTCCTCCTGAGTAATGTAGGTCCTCTTTGGCATTTTCTTCCAAAAGAGGCCTGTTTCATCACAATTGAACACTTGTTAGGGTTTGAATTGTTCAGCCGCACATTTGTCAGAACTTGCAGCCTCTCCATTGCTTACAACATTGTGTATGCCACTTCGCTTCTTGAAATTTTCGAACCAGCCTTTGCTGGCCTTGAATTCATCAACATCAGCACTCATTCCAGGACTTTTCTTTGAGATCGTCATACAACTGCCTTGCCTTTTCGCAAATTATTGACTGTGTAACACTATCTCCTGCAAACTCTTTTTGTCTGATCCACAAAAGCAACAACTTCTCAACTTCTTCGATTATTTGCGATCTCTTTTTCGTTAGCATATTCACCCCTTTCGCAACATCAGCGTCCTTGATTTCCTTTTTCTTCAACAAGATGGAAGTGATGGTTGAATGGGCCTTCCCAGACATCCTGGAGAGCTCCGCCACACGTACACCAATTTCATATTTTTTTATGATCTCTTTCTTAAGTTCTATTGTGTTTCTCACTTTCTTTACCACAGGGCTGGCACTAGGAGCTTTCTTTGGGCCCATGGTAGCTTATTTAGCAGTTGCAAGCACTAAAACGAATGGAATATTGACAAAATGTATGGTATAAATGAGTGGGTGGTGGTCACTCGCTGGTAAACAATGGCGCACTGATGCTCAATGTGGTGTTTATGTGCCCAGGCGGCGGGGTGGAGGTCACGCAGACGCGTTTCAGATGACCGGTGATTTTTGAGACAATGGACGATTTTCAAGTCGATTTTTGCCGAAAAAAAGTGGACGATTTTCAAATTCGCAGATCTTCAAGGGAGACGATTTTCAAGGGTCCACTGTAATAAAATTCTTTGGGTTAGAAGCCTTAGAAACACTACCAAGTAATATGACAATCACATCAAATTTTCTCAAAACTCTTGTACTGTACATTAGGGTGCAAGCTAGTTTTGGCCATTTTGCAGAGTTTTCAATTACATTTTACAGTCATCTTAAACAATTCTTGTTACTGCATTGGTACTTTCTAAAATTTGGCATCTGTATTTTAAAAAAAGAGCTAAATACATTTAGACATCACATAGTATTAGTTAAAATTATGTGGAATGATCATTAATGACTAATGCTAGGTAGTAATGCATGATGGTGTTTTTGGTTTAAAATGCCGACTTTGTGGTGTATTTTTGTATGGTATTTATGGTTGTATTTGACCTTCCAGTTTCATATAGAGGTGTTCCTTTCACGGACTATTTTGCGGTCATTGCTACCCACCTTCGCACCCGTTGGCAACGACGCTGGTCTGACCTGCTGAATAACAAACTTCATTCTATTAAACCGGTTATAGGTTTCTGGCCTTCTTGTCACCAATGTCGAGGTTGGGAGACTACTCTCTCCCATCTTCGCATCGGCCACACTCGTCTTACTCACGGGTATCTCATGGAGAGGCTCCCTGCCCCTCTCTGTGAGCATTGTCAGGTTCCAGTGTCTGTTCGACATATCCTGTTGGACTGCCCACTCTATCAACGAGCACGCAGAATTTACCTTCAACGACGTCTTCGCTCTGCGGCCCTTTCTTTACCTTCCCTTCTTGCAGATGGACCCTCCTTTAATCCTGACTCTCTTGTTGACTTTTTGACAGAAACTGACTTACTACACAAACTCTGAAGATTATACCTCTAGCACCTCCCTCAGTCCCTTCTACCTCGATCTCTTGCTACCCTCCTCCCCTGCACTACCCACCATCATCTAGCACTCCATACCCTACTAATCGTCCATCTCCCTCTTACACCTCACTCTCCCTGCATCCTACAATAACCTGCAGCGCTGTATAACCCCTGTGGTTTAGCGCTTCTATTTGATTATAATAATAATAATATGGTTGTATTCTCGTTTTCTTGGTTTTGTTTGATAGAATGGAAGATATATTACAGAAATAGAGCTTATATTCAATGGTTTAAAAACTAGAAGTAGCTTGAAATTGAGCTCAAAGTAGCGGAAATGTTTGATTTTTGCCGATGTTCCAAGAGTAAACAAATCACATCACGCATCCAACACACATCACCTGGTGGGTCTAATATGCATTCATGAATGCGCTAATATTATTTATACAATTATTACAATTATGCAGTAGTCTGAATAACAGTAAATCTTCTATTTTTTGTGTGAACAAAATTTCAAAATGAAAAGCAAGTGTAATATAAGAGGGGCTTGGAGACTTGACTAATGAACAGATAAAATGTTATTTTAGTGCCAGGAATGTCTGTATTGCTTATGCTGGATCCTATTTTGAAATTGGCCTTTCTTGAATTTTGTGTGAAATTTGCCAAATTAGTAATTTCAGATCACTTTATTGAGTAGTTGAAATAGGTAAATGGGCAGGTTCTTGTACTCAATCGATAGAATAAAAGGAGTTCTAGTGAAATAGGTATGAATTTGGTCGAGTGGAACAATGGAATTGGCCCAAAATAGGGCTCAAAGTGGGAGAAATCGCCAATGCATAAATATCACCAAGACCACTAACTTCGTGATAGCATAATTCCATAAGTTTTCCATCAAATTTCGTACTTTTGGTTTCATTACCTTCACAAGATGCACAGCAAGAGCTCAAGAGATGTTTACAGCATACGCGTTAGTCGCTGTACTGACTGAGAGCCTCACTGTGGACTCTTGTGATCACGTGATCCGAGCATTGTCTATTGACAACCAAGAACACATACAAAAACCAAATCTAAAAATCATTTTTCAAGCTCATTTGTTCGACAACTAGTCCGTTCAACAACCGAGGTTCCACTGTAATGCCAAAACCCAGTACAGTACTTTTATTGTCAAATGTTGTTCTGCTGTCCCTTTAAAACTTGGGTAAACTAATACATGAGTTAGTATATGAAAAGTAGCAATTTTTAGCAAAAATGTCAGGGGTCAACTTATGCAGGAAGTTAGGCTATATTTGAGTGTTTATGTTAATGCAAATTTAATATTCAGTTCTTGTAATATCAACAAGTTCTTGAAGCACAGTAATTTACTCTTTAAACACAGTTTATGTACCTGACTTGAGCAGCATTCCGTCCATTTGTTACCTATTGTGAAGGTGCACAAATACAATAAACATTTTTAATATAAATAATCTTAGAAATAAGTTTTTTCAAAAATATAAAATTAGTCTTCTAACTGGAAATATGAATAATGGTGAAAAAATATTTGTCGTATTTTTCACTGACATACAGTACATATACTTATTAGTTATTTTAATATTACATTTTATTAAGTTATTATTAAGAACCCATTATATTTAATCAGATACAAAATGACAATAAAATATTTAATATGTAGAGTATTATTAAGTGGATATTGTAAAATAATCACTGCATTGATGAATAGTTGTATGTGTTGACCTGAAACCAAGATATTCTTCAGCAGATGAAGAGGATCTTAGTTGGAGGTTACAATATAAAACACTCTATTACACTTGTTTGTTTTCATGTGAGTGCTGACTTCTCTATATTGACCTCTCTCAGTACTGAATGTTGAAGAGCAATAGTTGCACACGTATGCATAATGCAAATTTATTTTGGTGTGCCTATACTTAAATATATAAAATAAATACCAGCAATTAATTATGCATGTGGTTTTAGCACTTTTTGTGTGAATATAATTATTAAACAAATGCCAAAGATGAAGTCTAGATCAGTGTGTTTGATTATAGGTTTGTCACTGTGTTAATTTTAATTTAAAATAAAGTATTTATGGTTTTCATGGTTTATTACTTCATACCATCTTAGACTAACTATCTGTATTGACTGTGATATTTTAATGAATGGTGGCTGATTATTGGTCAGGAAGAAAAATTTGCCTAATACAAATCTTTGAAATAAGATGATATCTTCAGTTCTGCCAGGATGGTAATCCAGTTATAGAGTACTGTTTCATGTTTTCAAGGCCAGTTAAGGGCTTTTAATCCAAGGAATTAAACCTATCCTTCTCTTCAGTCAAACCAGTTTACCTCTTTCCCAAAGTATTCTATGATCCCTGCAGATTTTGCAATTAACGTGATTATATTTTTATTAACACATCGGGTGTTTTCCACTGAGGCAGGACGACCCGAAAAAGAAGAAACACTTTCATCACTCGCTCCATCACTGTCTTGCCAGAGGCATGCATACACTACAGTTAAAACCTGCAACATATCTCCACCCCAACTTCAGAGTGCAGGCACTGTACTTTCCACCTCCAGGACTCGAGTCCGGCTAACTGGTTTCCCTGAATCCCTTCATAAATGTTACTTTGCTCACATTCCAACAGCACGTCAGGTCATAAAAACCATTTGCCTCCACTCGCTTCTATCTGACATGCTCACACACACTTGCTGGAAGTCTTACACTCCTCGCACACAAAACCTTAGGGTGGCTAGAGGGCTTATGGCAAACAATGGCAGTAACAACAAATCCAGTTATTACATTCATCAGGAATAATCGCTTGAAACTGGTCTTTATCAATAAACTGTTCAGTAGTATAGTAGTCATTAGTCCTTTGGTGGGGTGCATCAGAACCGCTGATGACTTGCCATTCAAACTTGGCAACTTGAGTGTCGTTAGATGTTTTTGATAAGGATTTCCAGACAGTTTAAGATTGGTTCTATAAACTGAAACTTGCAACAATTACTACTGTATGCTCATTAAAGGAAGCTATGTAATTGCCATTGTAGCCATTTGTGGTCATTTTTGGAACCAGTTTATCATTTTTTTTGTAAGAGGGGTTTTCTCTACATGCTGGAGTGACAGTAATCTAACATAACACCATAACCCTGATACTTATTGATGTGTTGGAGAGCTTCAGTTACAACTGCAAACCCAAAAAGTTTTTTGCTGTATCCAATTTTTAAAGACTTTGTCCTATTACATTGTGGAAAGTAAGCACATATCTAAGTGTTGCTACCCCTCAAGAAAGGTACTTGATGCAGGTGAGGGGCTTATGACCCAAAGTAAACTTATCCTCCTATTCCTTGGATCCCAGGGACTATATGAGGCCTGTGGGTTTAGAATATTCCGTGATTAAAGTAACTATAATTACCAATGTATGATGTTACCAATGTATGATTTATCTGTGCAGTTATTACTTACTATCAGTGACTTCAGAGTAGACAAGAGAACCTTTGCTTCTACAAAGTCCAAGTTTTAAAAGTTGATTTTTGACTGAAATGCAATCTTTGCTTTGAAAACTTACATTGGTAGATAGCCTATTTCGTTGAAACCTTGGTTTTCGTCTTTAATTCGTTCCAGAAAGTCTGATGAAAACCGAATTCGACGAAAACTGAAGCAATATTTCCCATAAGAAATAATGTAAATCCAATTAATTCGTTCCAGACACCCAAAAGTATTAACAAAAATTACATTTTATGGAGAATAACTATAGTTTTACATACAGAAAACAATGAGAAATACGTAAATATAAAGGACTAATGAAATGGATAAATGAACATTCAACATTTACCTTTATTGAAGACTCTTGTTGGCGTATGGAAGACGGCAAGGAGGGGAGAGGGAGGAGAGGTTATTGTTTGGAAGAGGAATCCCCATCCATAAGAACTTCAGGTATCAAGTCCCTATCCGGGGTTACTTCCCTTCTTTGTCTTTTACTGGCACTAGGACCAGCTTGAGTCACTGTACCCCTGTCACACAAAAATCTGTTCAGAGAGGTCTGTTTCTGGCATCTCTTTAAGATTTGCCTAAAATGGGACAAAGCATTGTCATTGAACACGTTGCAGACACGGTTTGCAACAGCTTTGTTAAGGTGATATTTCTCCACAAAACTTTGCAACTCACTCCACTTTGCACACATGTCCTTAATCACTGAAGAAGGCACATTCTCCCCTCTCTCTCTTGCTCCTCCTCTGAAGCAATTTCCTCAGCTGCGATCTCTTGTTGTTCCAGTTGAAGGTGTTGCAGTTCTTCAGTGGTTAGCTCTTCCCTGTGGTCATCCACCAACTCTTCCACATCCTGGCCACTCACATCCAACCCCATGGACTTTCCCCTTGAATTCTATCATGTTTCTTGCCTTCTTTATCAAAGGGCTGGCACTCGGAACTTTCTTTGGCCCAATGGTGGCTTATTTAGCAGTTGCACTCAATAAACAATCACAAAAAACAATGGATTATTACAAATGTTTAGAGAAACAAAGCCAGACTGACTCAGAATGCATGCATGGGATGCTTTGTGGGCGTGGGCAGGCGGACACGTTCGGTACGGCAGACGAAAACCGAGGTGATGAACGAAAACTGGGACAAAATTTTGACGAAAAAAGTCGTCGAAAACCGAATTCAGTGGTACCTTGACTTACGAGTGCCCCAACTTACAAATTTTCTGAGTTACGAGACGTCACTCTGTAGATTTTTTTGCTTTGAGTTATGAGCCAAAATCCGAGTTACGAGTGACCTTCAGATACGCCGCCACTAGTTGGCGGCGTATCTGAAGTCAAATCCAACTCTGTAACCAGAGGAATGTCAGGTACAGTGGAACCCCGGTTAACGAAAAAAATTCATTGCAGAAGCCTGCTCAAGTGCCATTACCGAACGAATTTACTTCCTTAAGAAAAAATGTCACTTAGGTTAGTCTATTTCAGACCCCCAAAAATACACTTCCACAAGCACTTACAATATTATACTTACATAATTACACAATTTCCGGGGTGTTCGTTAACCGGGGTTCCACTGTACTTGGTCCCATCCCACATGCTCTTCCAAGACATAACTGGAAGGATAATACTCCCACACTAAAACCAGATTGTAGTGAGGCACCTTGTCCCTTGTTTGGTTCTCATATAAATCCTGGGATGAAGTAACCTCTATTTCAACACTCAGAGTTTTTCCAGAAACATTAAGGTAGGTGGAGTACTGATAGTGGTGGGTGGAGTAGTGAGGGTGGTGGGTGGAGTAGTGAGGGTGGTGGGTGGAGTAGTGAGGGTGGTGGGTGGAGTAGTGAGGGTGGTGGGTGGAGTAGTGATTGTGGTGTTTGAAGTAGTGATGGTGGTGGGTGGAGTACTGATAGTGGTTTGTGGAGTAGTGATGGTGGTGGGTAGAGTAGTGATGGTGGTGGGTGGAGTAGTGATGGTGGTGGGTGGAGTAGTCATGGTGGTCAGTGGAGTAGTGATGGTGGTGGGTGGAATAGATATGGTGGTGGGTGGAGTAGTGATAATGGTGGGTGGAGTAGTCATGGTGGTTGGTGGAGTAGTGATGGTGGTGGGTGGAGTACTGATAGTGGTGGGTGGAGTAGTGATGGTGGGGGTGAAGTAGTGATGGTGGTGGGTGGAGTAGTGATAGTGGTGGGTGGAGTAGTGATGGTGGTGGGTGAAGTAGTGATAGTGGTGGGTGGAGTAGTGATGGTGGTGGGTGGAGTAGTAATAGTGGTGGGTGGAGTACTGATAGTGGTGGGTGGAGTACTGATAGTGGTGGGTGGAGTAGTGATGGTGGTGGGTGGAGTAGTGATGGTTGTGGGTGGAGTAGTGATGGTGATGGGTGGAGTAGTGATGGTGGTGGGTGGAGTACAGATGGCAGTGGGTGGAGTGGTGAAGGTGGTGGGTGGAGTAGAGATGGTGGTGGGTGGCATAGTGGGGTGGTGGGTGGAGTAGAGATTGTGGTGGGTGGAGTAGAGATGGTGGTGGGTGGAGTAGAGATGGTGGTGGGTGGAGTAGAGATGGTGGTGGGTGGAGTAGAGATGGTGGTGGGTGGAGTAGTGAAGGTGGTGGGTGGAGTAGTGAAGGTGGTGGGTGGAGTAGAGATGGTGGTGGGTGGAGTAGAGATGGTGGTGGGTGGAGTAGAGATGGTGATGGGTGGAGTAGAGATGGTGGTGGGTGGAGTAGTAAGGGTAGTGGGTGTAGTAGAGATTGTGGTGGGTGGAGTAGTGTGGGTGGTGGGTGTAGTAGAGATGGTGGTGGGTATAGTGGTGAAGGTGGTGGGTGGAGTAGTGTGGGTGGTGGGTGTAGTAGAGATGGTGGTGGGTGGAGTAGTGAAGGTGGTGGGTGGGGTAGTGGGCCTAGTAGAGATGGTGGTGGGTGGAGTAGTGAAGGTGGTGGGTGGGGTATATAATATTTCTTATTTATAAATACATTTTTCTTATTTAAAAACCGGTAAGAAAAAAATTGGGATGGTTTTTGGGTGGCTGGTATGGATTAATGGCATTTCATTTAATTTCAATGAGGAAAATTGATTTGATTTACGAGCAAATTGAGTTATGAGCTGAGTCATGGAACGATTTAAACTCGTAAGTCAAGGTACCACTGTATACAGTAGACCACCACCTTTCATGCTTCCAGGTATACTGCATTTTCATCTGTTCACAAATTCACTTTTTATATTTATTTCCACCTTTCGCCCAGAAGGTTGTCACCTTTTTGTACCAAGTGTGGTGAATAATTTCACATGATTTCTCTTAGATGAGCATCAAGTCGAGGTAATTGATCAGCTGGCAATAAGATTGCCAGGCAAGAGCTTTAAAGACATGCAGCTAGAAGACGTCTATGAACTATTAGAAGATAATGAGTAAGAAAAAAGTCCAGAGGAAATTTTGGCAGAGCTGAATTTCCAAATAGAAAGTACTCGGAGAGTTGAAAAGGATGAGGAAGAGCCTTCAGAGAATGAGTTAATACTTCATCAGTTACATGAGCAGTTCCATGTCTTTTTCATTGAAGAGAACCTTGACACATCTAGAAGCACTGTTCTGAAATTGATGCTGGACCAAGCAATGATGCCCTACTGTCAGCAGTATACAGTGTTGGTGGGTAATACACAGCAAAGATGCATGACAGATTACTTCAGGACTCCTGGAAATATCAGCTCTGTGTTGACCCCAGCCATCCACTTCAGCCTGCGAACCCCATCCATCCATCCACTTCAGTCCATGAACCCCAGCTATCAACTTCAGCCCGCAAACCCCAGCCATCCACTTCAGCTCACAAACCCTAGCCATCCACTTCAACTCACAAACCCCAGCCATCCACTTCAACTCACAAACCCCAGCCATCCACTTCAACTCACAAACCCCAGCCATCCACTTCAACTCACAAACCCCAGCCATTCACTTCAACTCACAAACCCCAGTTATCCACTTCAACTCACAAACCCCAGCCATCCACTTCAACTCACAAACTCCAGCCATCCACTTCAACTCACAAACCCCAGCCATCCACTTCAACTCACAAACCCCAGCCATCCACTTCAGCTCACAAACCCCAGCCATCCACTTCAGCTCACAAACCCCAGCCATCCACTTCAGCTCACAAACCCCAGCCATCCACTTCAGCTCACAAACCCCAGCCATCCACTTCAGCTCACAAACCCCAGCCATTCACTTCAGCTCACAAACCCCAGCCATCCACTTCAGCTCACAAACCCCAGCCATCCACTTCAACTCACAAACCCCAGCCATCCACTTCAGCTCACAAACCCTAGCCATCCACTTCAGCCCATGAACCATAGCCATCCAATTCAGCCACCGAACCCCAGCCATCTAATTCAGCCAATGAACCCCAGCCACCCACTTTAACCTGTGAACCCATTCATCAACTTCAGCCCACAACCCCCCCTTCCCCCAGCCATCCACTTCAACCAGTGAACCCCAGCCAAACATTTCAACCCATGAACCCCATCCTTCCACTTTAGCCAGCAAACCCCAGCCATTGCTTCAACCAATGAATCCAAGCCATCCACTTCAGCCCATGAACCCCAGGTATTCACTTCACCCATTTCATCTGAGACCCAGTGGGGCCACACCCGGTGGCCTAGTGGGTAAAGCTCTCGCTTCACGCCACTGGTGCAGCTGGTAGTGCTGCTGTTGTCATACAGAGTGATGGCTCTCTTAAAGAAATTGGAGCACGCATCAATAACTGGGCCTCTACCCTTCAGACAGAACTTTTTGCCATACTCCTTGCACTCAAATGCGTCCATGTATCTAAGGTTAACTCTCTAATTGTAACTGATTCTCTGTCATCCATAAATGCTCTCAACTCATCAAGTATAACTTGTAGCATGCTCATGTCAGAAGCCAGGCACAGGTATGGTAGGATTCTGGATAGTAGAGTCAGAGTGCACATGCTGTGGATTCCATCTCACATTGGTCTTCAGATGCATGATAGAACTGATAAATTGGCTAAGTTTTATGCTTTCAAAGAGGGGATAGATTACAATCTTGGCTTGTCAGTTAGCAGTTTGAGAACAATAATACGAAAAGAACTTCAACTGAATTTTATTGACTTATGTGGAAAATATTGGTATTTTCCGAAAGTTGTAATTGATAAACTTTCCAATATGAATAGATATCATTGCTGTGTTGCTGTTGGCTTAACATCAACTGAAAAGAACCAACGAATTCACACGCATGCGCGAGATGCCTGGGCAGCTGGGCAGAGAGGGGAATAGGCAGAGAGTGAAGAGCGAGCCTAGCGACCCGATTTCAGGTGATGATGGCGAGTCAAATTTGGAGATTCCGGCCACCTAATCGGATTTAATTACCGCCTTTCGTAATGTGGAGGAATATCCAGTGACGGGGGGAATATCGAGTGGGACAATCGGTCCAGGAGGTCCAGTAATCGGACAATAATTGTGAAATAAGGTGCCACCGGCGAGTGACGCGGTCATAGGCCTATTTGAACTGAGTGAAGTGACCATACGGCAGGATAAAGTCGTAACCCTGATGTTGGGGAGTTCATCTTGGAAGAGACTGTAATATATTCGATGAACTTAAGGAAATGGTGAATATAGTGAAACCGAGTTGTAAATAATCAGGGGTTGATTGTATCGACGGGATCAGGCTTGGGTACGCCATACCCCGACCGCCATATTGGATGTGATTGAAATGAACTAACATATCGCAAGTTATCTACTCGAAATTCAAGTATCGAGACTGTGAATGTGTATAAACTAGTGGGGCATTAAGCCAGGATACACGTAATATGTAAAGTTATACGTATAAACAGTACAAATGGTCGGATTAGTGCGAGGATCTGATTCGCTACCCCGACCAACCACATGTTAACGAACGCTCGGTCTCGTGGGCGTATAAGAGTGTACGGAAATTAACCTTCCTTGACTCGACGAGACAGCTAATACCATCGCGATCGAATCAGATCGCAGGAGGACGTCAACAACGGAACGACTCCCTCATCTAAAGCTAAGTACACTGCTGTTTACTTTGTTATTGGCCAATGATATTGTTACGCACAGTAGATGTACTTTAGCTAGGTCAGCGATCTACGATACACCGTTATGATGCTGTTAATCAGGTGAGTGTTGGTCATAATAAGTTAACTGTCTGTTCACTATCTCTTCTCCGTGTGATCAGTTGTTCAATAACCAATACAGTCCACTTAAATTTAACGTAATATAGCTATAATAAATGATCTTCTCAGATTTATTTATACTGGTCTAGAGTGCAATGGGCTAACGAGAATATTGAAGGTACCCCCTCGGTGCGGCCAGGAGCGGGTAAAGTTCTCACATACCTTAAAGGGAATGACTGCGGTAAAATTTATACGAGTCGGTCATCTCCCTGGGAGTTTGTTTATTGCTAGTGGCGGTGTCCCAGATAGACTTCTCTCACAATTCCCCACAACTTAAGACTCAGGGAGTTTGACACCAGTCAGTCCATCTATCATCATTCTATCATGCAGGAGGAGCCACATGTCTATGGTGCATCCAACAAAATAAGCAGACTCTTGGATGTCACTACCGCCCGCCTCCGGCTGGGTTACAATTATCTTTGGCAGGTTAAATCACCACCACCAGATGTAGACCAAACAAGATGTAAACTTTGCCAGTTGGATTATTGTCACACCCTGCGTCATTATGTACTGGAGTGCTATAAAATTAATGAATTCAGAGACTACTCATTCAGAAATGTTCAAGATATGTCAAAGTATTTTATCCACAGTGGTATATTACAGACCATTCTGGAAAAATACCCTGACTTTGCTCCCTGTAAATAAAGCATTGACACGTGTGTGTGTGTGTGTGTATGTACATGTGTGTATGTGTATGTGTATGTGTGTATGTATATACATGTATGTGTGTGTATGTGTATATGTATATGTGTGTGTGTGTGACCCAACAATTAAAATTTGCACCAATAACTCATTACAGTTGTGGCTGGGTGTAGACTAATAGATTGCTCATTGCTTTATAATTTGTTCATGAGTGCAACCATGTACAGACGTAAGTAAATTTACTTACATGATTCATTACCTTGTAACTAGTGAATTAATTACCATTGTACCTTGTTCAGCTATCAAAACTTTGGGGCCCAGTCTCTGGACCCTATATATACCTCTGTAATCTGCAAATACCTTTGTAACTTGTCATGATTGTGACCATCTGAGTTCATTACCTTTGTAACTTGCTCAGCTATCAAACTTTGAGGTCCAGTCCCTGGACCCATTATGTACCTCTGTAATCTTTTGACTACCGCCCACAGGATGGGTATGGGGTGCATAATAAAGTTATCAAACTAACAACTAACTTCACGCATGGAGGGGCCGGGTTCAATTCCCGGTGGGGCAGAAACATTTCGAAGTGTTTCCTTACACACACACACACATACATACAACAGGCCTAGTGTCTAATTGACATGTGCCTAGGACAAAATGGTAACTAACCAAGCGCCTCTACTGACAGCGTCAATTAAGCAACAACAGAATTTAAGATAAGTATTTACATTGCTTAACTTTCTTAGGTTATGCTAGGTTAAATCATCCTATATTATATTATAATAACATGTCTTATTGTGCCCATAACATCTGCTTGCCATTTGAAATCATTGCACAATATGTACTACTTAGTTTAATTTTTAGGTGACTTTGAGTATTTACTTGAAATTGTTTTAGCTTTTCTGGAGGAGGTATAGAACATAACCTATTTTTTTTTTCCCATAAGTTGTTCACTCCATCTATCACAGTTTAGCGCTTCTATTTGATTATAATAATAATCCATCTATCACATTTTCATGAAAGTTGCATTTTTCTGGAATATATCTAGCATGAAATGGGATTATCTACTGTATTTAAAAGAATTTCCTAGTCTATCCTGTACTGCAATGAAATATATCCGTAGTTGCCATTTTTTTTTTTACATTGGACCTCCTGGGATTTTCATTCCAACCTGTTCAGTATCTTAGGCAAACATTGGTAGGCCTCGTTATCTTGTTAACCTTTGGTCTATCCTGTTGAGTAAGCTAATTGATTAGGCCCTGATCCACCAGGATCAGGGCCTAATCAACCAGGCTGTTACTGATGGTTGCACACAGTCCAGTATACAACCCACAGCCTAGCTGGTCAGGAACTGGCTTTAGGAAAAATCCTATTCTCTGTGAGGTGTTGAACAGTCTTGGACCTCTGACACTGTGTTTTCTCTAAGTATACTCATGACACCCCAACTTTTTATTGGGGGGTTGTTGCACCATCTGCCAAAAATTTTGCTTTCATAAGTGATTTGTGTGTGCTGATTTGGGACCAGTCCCTCTAACATTTTCCAGGTGTAAATTATAATGCATCTTTCTCACCTGCATACCAAGGAATACAGATCAAGGGACTTCAGACATTCCTAGTAATTAAGGTGCTTGATTGAACATATATGTGCAATCACTTGCTTTAAAAAGGGCTGTTAGTGTACAACAGCATTCCTGCCTAGAGAGAGAGAGAGGGAGTTATTTAAAGAGGATCATCATTGGCTTGGCATTCCTTGTTTTGAAGGTTCTCATTATCCATCCAATCATTTTTCCTTGCTTTTGTGATAATGACACTGTTATGAGCCTTGAAGGTGAGGTCCTCTTGACATTATCACCCCTGAGTCCTTCACATTAGTCTTTTTTTTTTGTTGTGTGATTAGAATTTGTTTTATAATCCATTCTAGTTAATATTTCCTCAAGTTTTCTATAATGGAGTAACTTAAATTTGTCCTCATTGAACATCATATTTTCTGTGGCCCACTGGAAGACTTATATCCGCTTTGAGATTTAGTGTCCTCAGTGGGTGATTTTCATGCAAATTCTAGTACTCTCTGCAAAGAATGGGGTTTTTGAAAATTTCCAGAGAATTTTGAAAATTTCCAGAGAATTTTGAAAATTTCCAGAGATTTTTGAAAATTTCCAGAGAATTTACAAAGTGAGTAATCTACTTTGTGGAACAGAAATTTTTGCTGTAACTTAACTCTGTTTACTATTACTCTTTTGTTCTAATGGTTAGAAAGTTAAAAATCTATCTGCCAACTTTTCCAGTTATTCCTTTTGCACTCTTTGTATGCTATTACGCCATGATCGCACTTGTCAAAGGCTTTTGCAAAATCTATGTATACTATATCTGCATTCTGTCCTCCAGTGCATCCAAGACCATGTCATAGTGGTCCAGTAGTTTTTTTAGTTAAATATCTTTATTATGCACCCTATACCAATCCTGTGGGCGGTAGTCAAAAGATTACAGAGGTACATAATGAGTCCAGGGACTGGACCCCAAAGTTATGAAAGCTGAACTAGTTACAAAGGTAATGAACTCCAGGTAGATCTGATCACAATCATGGCAAGTTACAAAGGTAATGAACCATCTACACTTCTATATTTGAACTTATAACTCATTACAATTGTGACCGTGTGTGGACGTGTCAGTGGCTCATTACTTTGTAATTTGTTCATGATTGTAACCACCTTTGATATACCTTTGAAGAGTTTCGAGAGTTTATCTACTCTCTGAGCCCGGCCATGGGCCAGGCTCGTCTGGTGCTTGCCTGGTCAACCAGGCTGTTGCTGCTGGAGGCCCGCTGCCCCACATATCCATCACAGCCTGGTTGATCTGGCACCTGGTGAAGATATTTGTCCAGTTTCCTCTTGAAGGCTTTTACACTGGTTCCAGCCGTGTTTCGGATATCAACATCTTACCAGAAGATATCCGAAACACGGCTGGAACCAGTGTAGAAGCCTTCAAGAGGAAACTGGACAAATATCTTCACCAGGTGCCAGATCAACCAGGCTGTGTTGGATATGTGGGGCAGCGGGCCTCCAGCAGCAACAGCCTGGTTGACCAGGCAAGCACCAGACGAGCCTGGCCCATGGCCGGGCTCAGAGAGTAGATAAACTCGAAACTCTTCAAAGGTATATCAAAGGTAAGGTATACATTGTTACAATCATGAACAAATTACAAAGTAACGAGCCACTGACACGTCCACACACGGTCACAATTGTAATGAGTCATAAGTTCAAATATTAAGTGGGTCATACACCCACGCGAGGGCGCACGCACACACACACACACATGCACACGAGCATACAACCATATACACACACACAAGCACGCACACACACACACACACACGAAGCTGAAGACTCAGATGAGTCAAAGGGATGTTAGGAAGCACTTCTTCAGCCATAGAGTAGTTAGGAAGTGGAATAGTCTAGCGAACGATATAGTGGAGGCGGGAACCATACATAGTTTTAAGACAAGGCATGATAAAGCTCATGGAGCAGGGAGAGCAGAGACCCAGTAGCGGACAGCGAAGAGGCGGGGCCAGGAGCTGAGTGTCGACCCCTGCAACCACAATTAGGTGAGTATAATTAGGTGAGTACACACACACGTCTACCTGGAGTCTACCTGGAGAGAATTCCAGGGGTCAACGCCCCCGCGGCCCGGTCTGTGACCAGGCCTCCTGTTGGACCAGAGCCTGATCAACCAGGCTGTTACTGCTGGCCGCACGCAGTCCAACGTACGAACCACAGCCCGGCTGATCAGGTACCGACTTGAGGTGCCTGTCCAGTGCCTGCTTGAAGACAGCCAGGGGCTTGTTGGTAATCCCAATGATGTATGCTGGGAGGCAGTTGAACAATCTTGGGCCCCTCACACTTATTGTGTTGTCCCTCAACGTGCTAGTGGCACCCCTGCTCTTCATTGGGGGGATGTTACATCGCCTGCCGAGTCTTTTGCTTTCGTACGTGGTAATGCTTTATTTACAGTGAGGAAAGTCAGGGCATTTTTCCAGAATGGTCTGTAATATACCACTGAGTGAGTTGTCTCTAAATTCATTAATTTTATCGCACTCCAGTACATAATGATGCAGGGTGTGACAATAGTCCATTTGGCAAAGTTTACATTTTGTTTGGTCTACATCTGGTGGTGGTGATTTAACCTGCCAAAGATACTTGTAACCCAGCCGGAGGCGGGCGGTAGTGACATCCAAGAGTCTGCTTATTTTGTTGGATGCACCATAGACATGTGGCTCCTCAGTTGTCAGAGGCAGGAGTGATCTGCTCTAAACCCATGCAGTTGTTTGTAATTAAGGAGGTTGGCAATCTTGCTTCTTAGAATCCTTTCAAAGATTTTTATACTGTGGGACGTTAGTGGTGTTGGTCTAAAATTCTTTGCTATTGCTTTGCTGCCACCTTTGTGGAGTGGGGCTATATCCAATGTTTTTAGCGACTGTGATATGACCCCCGTGTCTTAGACTCCCTCTTCATTGAAAATGAAAATGATTTACATATAAAACTGGGAGAATTACAGATAATGAGAGCAAGTCTGTTTTGTTTTTGACCGTGTTCATAATACTGAAAATAGCTTGGGAGGTTTTCTCGTAGTTAACTGATGATGGGGTGAGTTAGGGAGATAAGGTGTTTTTTTATGGTAGTTTTGAAAATGCTGGTTGAGTCAGTGGTTCTGGAGATTTCGGGCAGAGTGTTCCAGATTTTTGGCCCTTTTGTGTACATTGAGTTTTTGAAGAGAGCCAGGCACAAGGAATGTCCAAATTCCAAAAAATCCCCAGAGTGTACATCTCTACTTTCCAGTCTCTGTACCTGGTTCTTTACCTCTTACTAGCTCTGTTACAAGTGTAGAGGTTAATCCTTCCCCTCGTACAGTCCCTTTCTCTCCTGTTCCCTCCCAAGTTTCTTCCTCTTCTGTCCCCTCCTTGGTTTCTTCCTCTTCTGTCCCCTTCTTGGTTTCTTCCTCTTCTGTCCCCTCCTTGGTTTCTTCCTCTCCTGTCCCCTCCTTGGTTTCTTCATCTCCTGCCCCCTCCTTGGTTTCTTCCTCTTCTGTCCCCTCCTTGGTTTCTTCCTCTCCTGTCCCCTCCCAAGCTTCTTCCCAAGTTAACTCTAACCTTTCGTCCCCCCTACTATGGTAACTTCCATCGCTGCCCCGATCTCTACTCACCCTCCCCCTTCTATCTCCGATGTCATCCTACATACATCCTTGTCCTCTGAAACACTTGAAGCTATCTCCAATTGAGGAGACTAAACCATTGATGGACACTGAACCACCTCCCGTCTCTCCTCTTAACTCTTCTACTCCATCTGCACAACTCTTTTCTTTGCAGCGTTCCAACCCTTCACTTCTTACTCGTTTTCCGCTACCTCCACATGTGAACTTTACCAACCCTTATAGTCCATAGATACCTATTGCTTCATATTTCTTGAATCTTTCTCTTGGAAAATCATGGTTTATTTACAGTGGAATATCCGAGGACTCAGGGGTAACTGGGGTGAGCTTTAGGTGTTGTCTCCCATCTTTTCCCTGTCTGTGTTTGTTTACAAGAACCCAAATTATGTTCTGTTGTTATCCATCCCATCTCGGGTTATGTTTTATATTCATTGGCTCCTTTTCCTGATGAAACCTTTAATGAAAGTGCACTTCTTGTATGCACCGGTATACCCTACCATCAGCTCTTTGTTCATACTTCGCTGCATTACACTGCAGAACGCATTTTCCTGAATAAGTGGTATACGGTCTGTTCTTTGTATCTCCTTCTTGGGCATTATCTATCCCATATTTTGCACTTCTGGTTTCTTCATTACCACCACCACTTCTGTTATTAGGCGGTTTTAATGCTCACCATTTCCTCTGGTGGATCTCACTGTTACTCTCACGGCATTCAATTAGAGGCTTTTCCCACTTCTCTCCCCTTCATGTTTTAAATATGGGTATTCCCACCCATTTTGACCCTTGTACTCAATCTCTCTCTTGCATCTATCTCTCAGTTTGCTCTTCATCAACTGCACTTGACTTTATCTGGTCTTGTCTCCTAGACTTGCATGACAGCAATCATTTTCCAATCCTCCTTACTTCCCACTCGTATTCTCCAAATCCTCGAAACCCACACTGGCAATTTGACTGAGTGAATTGGGACCTGTACTCGAGTCAAACTGCTTTTAGTGAGGACCCTTCTTCGTCCTCTATTGATGAGCTGTTACACCTATTCACAAATTCAGTTTTAACCGCGGCTTCACATTCTGTACCCCAAACCTCAGGCAGGCATTCTCAGAAATACTTGCCTTGGTGGTCTCCTACTTGTGCAGCAGTATGTTTGAAATGTGCTGCATGGGGCACATATCATTACAATAGAACCACAGAGTGACTCTTTGATTTTAAGCAAGCGAGAGCAGTCACTTGCCGTGTCATCAGCGAGGCTAAACCCACTTGTTGGTGGGATTATGTTTCTACTATCACTTCGGCTTCCTCTATGAGTGCAGTCTGGAAAAAAGTACGGAAATTGAGTGGCAAATACTCTCCAGACCCAGATCCCATTCATCAGGTTACCAGTGTCACTATAGCAAACCCTCTTGAAGTTGCCACCGAAATTGGCAATCCTCTTATCCGTATCTCTCAGGGGCTCCATCTATGCCCCTCGTTTCTTTCCTCCAAGTCTGCCAGAGAGATGGACCCCTTAGACTTTTCGTCTAGCAGAGAAGAGTCTTATAACGTGCCTTTTACACTTTTGAACTTAGAATCAACACTTTCATTTGCCGATCATCGGCAGCTGGGCCTGATGGCTTTCATATTCATATGCTCCAGCATTTACATCCATCAGCCCTTGCAAGCCCTTGCAAGGTCGCAAGGAGTTCTTCCCCAGCTGTGGAAATCTGCCATTGCTCTACCTTTTTGTAAACCAGGTACTTTGGGACATGATGCCTTCCACTATCGTCCCATTGCTCTTACCAGTGCAGTTTGCAAGGTGATGGAACGTCTGGTAAATAGACGCTTGATGTGGTATTTAGAGACACACAACAATCTCTCCAATAGTCAATATGGCTTTCATAAGGGCCGTTCTACTATTGATCCTTTACTCCATTTAGATACGTATGTTCGTAATGCCTTTGCCAATAACCACTCAGTTATCACCATCTTTTTTGATCTTGAGAAGGCATATGACAACTTGGAGATATCACATCTTGGCCCAACTTCACTCCTTAGGCCTCTAAGGCAATCTGTCATTTTTTCTTTAAGAACTTCTTATCTGAGAGACATTTCTGTGTTCGGGTTAATAATATGCTTTCTCCGGACTTTGTCCAAGCTGAAGGTGTCCCCCAGGGATGTGTCCTTAGTACCACAGTTTTTCTCCTTGCTTTGAATGATCTGGCATCTGTTCTTCCATTAAATATTTGGTCATCACTCTATGTTGATGACTTTGTTATAGCTTGTGCAGGCGCCGACTGTCGCCTCATTGCAGTTTCTCTCCAGCATGCGGTCAACCGTGTTTCCAATTGGGCCGCTACTCATGGATTTCAATTTTCTAGTACTGAAACTCTACAAATTCCCTTCACTAGACGTTCTATCATCCCTGATAATCCATTGTACATGTATGGCTCACGTATCCTTGAATGTGATGCTGCCATCTGTTTGACAGCCGGTTATCCTGGAAACCTTATATTACCTCCTTGAAGGCAACTTGTCATAACCGGTTGAAGCTCCTTAAAAACCCTGTAAGTAAATTTACTTACATGATTCATTACCTTTGAAACTTGAGTTCATTACCTTTGTACCTTGTTCAGCTATCAAAACTTTGGGGCCCAGTCTCTGAACCCATTATGTACCTCTATAATCTGTAAATACCTTTGTAACTTGTCATGATTGTGACCAGATCTACCTGAGTTCATTACCTTTGTAACTTGCTCAGCTATCAAAACTTTGAGGCCCAGTTCCTGGACCCATTATGTACCTCTGTATTATTTTGACTACCGCCCACAAGATGGGTATGGGGTGCATAATAAAGATATTAAACTAAACTAACTTAAAACATCTCCAGAGCATGGTAGAGAGTTAGGTAATTTATTCCCGTCTAACAGATGGCCTGTTACCGGTTTTGTAACAAGTTGTAATATAAGAATTCCGAATCACAAACCAAATAGATAAAATTTAAGATCTTTACTGGTAAAGTTGTCTAGCAGAATATATATAAGTACAAAGTTAAATATTGGACATAAAGAGTCAAGCTCTTACACTTCTCTTGGTATGTACATATTGTATAATTGCATTAACCATAAGATCTATTTCAACCGATATATATATTAATTTGGAGAAATCAAAATGATCGTACTAAGTCTAAGCCTATCTTCATCCAGCGCGACACCGACCACAAAGTAACGTTCAGTTTCAGTGTCACACGACACTATTCTCTCAGTGTCACACGACACTATTCTCTCAGTGTCACACGACACTATTCTCTCAGTGTCACACGACACTATTCTCTCAGTGTCACACTACGTCTCTTATCTTCCTTCAGTATAATAATAATAATAATAGTTTATTGTGACAAGATACAATGGGTTATGAGATTACAAGATACAATGGGTTATGAGATTACAAGATACAATGGGTTATGAGATTACAAGATACAATGGGTTTTGAGATTACAAGATACAATGGGTTATGAGATTACAAGATACAATGGGTTATGAGATTACAAGATACAATGGGTTATGAGATTACAAGATACAATGGGTTATGAGATTACAAGATACAATGGTTATGAGATTACAAGATACAATGGTTATGAGATTACAAGATACAATGGGTTATGAGATTACAAGATACAATGGGTTATGAGATTACAAGATACAATGGGTTATGAGATTACAAGATACAATGGGTTATGAGATTACAAGATACAATGGGTTATGAGATTACAAGATACAATGGGTTATGAGATTACAAGATGGGTTAGAGTTACAAGATACAATGGGTTATGAGATTACAAGATACAATGGGTTATGAGATTACAAGATACAATGGGTTATGAGATTACAAGATACAATGGGTTATGAGATTACAAGATACAATGGGTTATGAGATTACAAGATACAATGGGTTATGAGATTACAAGAGGTGTACATGCCAAAAGCCCCTAATATGCAGAGCATTGTGGGCAGACTTAAAATTAACTTAAAATTAAATGGTAAGAATTATAGTAAACAGTTTAATATAAGTATAGTCGAGTATTTAAGCTATGAAATTTGAACATAATTTGAACATGACATTTTTTAAACATAATAGTTTTATAATTTTCGATCATTTACACTTTTATATGTATACCTGGAGTATACCTGGAGAGAGTTCCAGGAGTCAACGCCCCTGCGGCCTGGTCTGTGACCAGGCCTCATGTTGGATCAGAGCCTGATCAACCAGGCTGTTACTGCTGGCCGCACGTGTTGCGTGGAGGTTCTTTCGTAGATTGGGTAATGAACAGACGAGATTGGGATGGTAAATTGGTGTATTGAGGTCAAATAGACAGGGAAGAATCTCAAGAGTCGCAGGCCTGATTCTTCTATACACAGTGTCTGGATGGTAACTGAGGCACTGCCCCGAGCAGGGCTCATAGCGTTCAAAGGGTTGACCTTTGACATGGGTGACCTTTGACATTGGGCTAATGGTTTGATCACGTGAGCAGAAACGGTTATACCCTATGAACTATCACTGAGCTTGCTTACAGTGACAGCTCGGCTATGGTATGTATGTCGTCTCGACATACCTCTATACAAACTAAAGACAACAGGCGTACGACTCTGAGCTGATTCTATACAATATCAAAGTACACAACAGTTGAATATTATACTTCACATGGATCTTATCATGACGGAAACAATCTACTTTACTATATGATATATCATGATACATATGAATTAATTAATTAAATGAGCTTATTACTAGAAAATCATGATAAAAGAGAAAAAAATATTTATATCGATCGATCGAATTTGTCTTCATGTGATCTACGAATTCTGAGGAAATATATTTACAAGAAGGTAGTGATTAACAGACAAGGTAGATCTGGTGCACTCAAATGTATACTGTTAATTCTCAGAATTCGGAGAGAACGTGAACACATTAAAAAAAAAAATTTGAATAATATTAAGTTGATATTATAACACACAGTTGAACACTTACTACATTATTTATGTATACAGGTTATTTACATTTAACCCCAACTCTGCTAGGGTGAGATTGATATAGGCTGTATGATTATCATCTCTGGGTGGATCAAAATCTTTTGCTATTGGCAACTCATACCTAGATTGATTAGCTTCTACATGGGTATTTACACAAGAAACTTGAGGATTTCTCAATACTTGTCATGTACGCAAGGAGTAACGACAATCAGGTTGTTCCTCTGACTCACTACTAGAAGTTGAAGGTACAGGGTCAGACGGGTTATCATTGTCAGTCACAACAGTCTGGTTGTCAGGGACTTCGTCTTTGTCACATACTAACTTCATATGATCTAAATGCGATTCTTTACACTGACCCGTACTAATTTCTCTAACTTTATACTTATTGCCATTGATATGTTCGACTACTCGATATGGGCCAACAAACTTTTGGTCTAATTTAGGCATTGCAGAAGTTTTATTTAAGTTAGTAATCATTACTCTCGAACCTACTTTAATTTTAGTTGGTTTAGCTCGAGAATTACTTACTCTAGTAAATTCTACTGTTGACTTATGAAGCATTTCACGGATTCTTCTGAAAACACTCTGAGCTTGGCTGGTACGAGTTGCTATGAAATCATCAGGATTATACGACGGTTTTGGATTAGAATATAGCAACTCATAAGGCAAACGCTTGTCAACACCATACAAGGCATAATGTGGTGTATCACCTATAGAGGCATTAAAAGCAAAATTTTGCACATTGAACATCGGGTATAACTTCATCCCAGGTTGAACTATTGGGATTGACAGTGGCTCTCAAGACATCGAGTACTTTTTTATTAGTTCTTTCTGCTAAACCATTGCTGGCAGGATGGTGGGGAACAATGGTTGATTTAGTAATTTTATACAAGGCACATAGGTTTTCTAGAATCTCGTTGCAAAACTCACCTCCATTATCAGACACTAAGGATTTAGGGGTGGTATGTCTACAGATTATACGTTCCTTAAACGCTTTAGCTACTGTCTCGGCAGTCTTGTCTGGGATAGGAACTAACTCACAATATCTGGTGAAATGATCGACCAGGTAGATACCTGGAGTTTACCTGGAGAGAATTCCAGGGGTCAACGCCCCTGCGGCCCGGTCTGTGACCAGGCCTCATGTTGGACCAGAGCCTGATCAACCAGGCTGTTACTGCTGGCCGCACTCAGTCCAACGTACGAACCACAGCCTGGCTGGTCAGGTACCGACTTTAGGTGCCTGTCCAGTGCCTGCTTGAAGACAGCCAGGGGTTTGTTGGTAATCCCCCTGATGTATGCTGGGAGGCAGTTGAACAATCTTGGGCCCCTGACACTTATTGTGTTGTCCCTCAACGTGCTAGTGGGACCCCTGCTTTTCATTGGGGGGATGTTACATCACCTGCCGAGTCTTTTGCTTTCGTAGGAAGTGATTCTCGTGTGCAAGTTTGGTACTAGTCCCTCGATAATTTTCCACGTGTATATAATAATGTATCTCTCCTGCCTGCGTTCTAGAGAGTACAGGTTTAGGAACTTCAAGCGTTCCCAGTAATTGAGGTGGTT